>JAWZYV010014367.1:0-105321 GCA_038373885.1 Cheiracanthium punctorium
TGTTTTTTTTTTTTTTTTTTTTTCTTGCTAAATATCTAACGACTTCGCATTTTCGGTTTTAAATATACACATACCGAGCATAATGTTCTGTCTGCGAATGTAACTTCATTCTAATGTCGTGATTAGTGCAGTATTATTCAATATAAACGCAAAACATATTCCGTAGGTAATTCTAACTCTCAAAAACACGACCAATGACGACGGAAGGAAGATAAAAAAAAATGTCCATCTCTAATTTCTTATCTAACAAAATGCCTCTATCCATGCGGACCTCCGACGTTAATCTCATGAACTGCTAATGCCCGCCTAAGCTTTTACGAAAAACAGGAGCTAATGGGTAACGACAGCGATTTTTCTCCTTTAATTCCGAAAAGTTCAAGAAGGGAAAAGCTGGAGAAAAGAAATGCATAGGGATAAAAATAAAGTTCCTCTCAAAGTATATGCAAAATTTCTGCATGTTATAAAAAAAGCTCTATCGTTATTTATTTATTCATAAAATGGATGAGATAATATTAATGAATGTGGATTTTCGTATTTATTTTTAAATTGCCGGTTTACCTGTTTATCGCCACCCCCCATTTTTAAATTAGGTAAGTTTACGCATTTGTAATATCAAGATGAAGACCCTGAAAGGTGTCCTATTTAAATGAATAAAGCTTGGTGTGATTCTTCTGGGCAAAAACACGCTATAATAAGCATGATTATCCGATCATGTGCGAGTATTGTATCTGAAATTCTTAAGTACCCAAAATTGAAGATACATACAATTGTAGGCTCTATCACAATATACTTTTCTTACTTAAAATGTCAGATTATAAACAGTTGCTGAAAACAAGAGCATAAAAGTGGATAAATAAATAAAATGCTGCAGCAAAATACATTAAGCTTGTAGGTCTCTAGCCTCCCAGTAACTCTCGGCGAGAGAAGTCTTGTGAAGCGCAGGACAGTGGCTAAGTAAGCGGAATCCATAACTTCTCCAGAACTGCAAAGGGTGCATGTTGGTGAAGGCACGATAGTGAGTCAAAAAAAGATGATTCCATAAACAGTCTTGTACAGCGGCCAATTGAAATTCGGCGACTGCTCTACGTATTGGACCGTTACGCGAATTTGGGACAGCAATCTTCCAAGTTTTACGGTATACACGGTTAATAAGGTCTTCCTGGGCACAGCATTCATGGATTTTGTAAGAAGATGTTTAATAGTGAAGAAAGGCATAGGACAAGACTGCCTGATCAAAGCCCCCCTTATTAGACAGGTGATCCGCTTTCTCATTACTTGGGACCGCACAGTGGGCAAGAACCCACTGGAGGACAGTTATTTTCGCAAGGGATGTTAAGTTTTGGAGGTAATGACGACAGTTTAGTATGTCCTGTATTAACCCTTTAACGTGCAGTGGTCCCGCTCTGGGATCACCAAACTCTGATGTTTTGACTGTTGCAAGTCACGAAGAATAGATTGGATTTCTATAAAAATAGTTGCGGGTGACATAGCTCTCCGAGAATCCTTTACTTTTTAGCACGTCATTTCCCGTAAGAAAATGGGCACGATTATTTTTAACAGCACTGGCATCTGCTGGAAAATGAAAGAATGCGAAAACAGCTGGATCGATTGCCCAATGCTGAAAAAAGGGCAGCCGTTGCCATCGCTCGACTTAACTACCAGCAAGATGGCGGACGATCGAAACGTTCATCGCGTGCCACAGATCTAGAGACCCTTTTTTGACTCAGTTGCGAGCACAGCCAGCTGTCGTCAAAAAAGTGGTCTTTAGATCTGTGGTACGCGATGAACGTTTCGATCGTCCGCCATCTTGCTGGTAGTTAAGTCGAGCGATGGCAACGGCTGCCCTTTTTTCAGCATTGGGAAAGGGTTGCGCCTGAAAGGGTTAAGGGATTATTATCACGCATGAAGTCTAACAGGGCTGCCTTGGAATCACAGAGAATCACACTTGCGAACTTATCCAGATGACAGTGAATTTGAGAAAGAAATGTGCGAATAGGAGCAACTTCAGCGTCAAACGCAGTACTTCGCCCTACAGGGACATAAAAGGAAAAGATCTTGAGAAAACTCCGACACCTGCGTTAGGGCTGTCAGACAATAGGGATCCATCCGTATAAATCCGTACCCGTCAGGGATTTGGGAAAAAAGTCAGGGAAATTAGCAGAAATTGAAGAAAGGTCAGGGAAACGCAAGAAAAATTTAATTTTGAGGTAACATCAAGAAAATATTTGCTGTTTGAACCTAAGTATAGAATTTTTTTATTTTCATTTTCTCATTCAACCTTATAAATAATTTTAAAATTTGTTCTTTATGAGCATATCTTGTGCAGTTGAAATATGCTCAGTTTTATCCTAAATTATTATCCAACATGGTTTTTGTTAGAATCCACTAATGTCAAATAAGATTCTTGTATATATTAATTTTATTATTATTATTTGTAAAAAAGGGGGCAAAAATTATTAATTAAGGGATGCAATGTTAAAAATAGAAACGCAAAATTCGGGAAAGCACGTTAGATAAAGTCAGGGAAGAGCGTGATAGATGTCAGGGAAAAGTCATGGAAGCAAAAGCTGTGTGAAATCTGTAGAAACCCTGAGATTAATCTGAACAGGATTCAAGTTTATAGAACGTGGAGAAACAAAGTATCCTGGTTCAAAATTTAAGCTGAGTGAATTTTTCAGCTGAATGACTCTCAGAAGAAAACCCATCAGTGTCTTTAAATTTCTGTTTGGGTCTCGACTACCCTCGTTTCAACGGGAAAAACATCCAGGTACTTTAGTGATCTTTTCCCAGAGAATCAGTACCTTCTCTTGGATCACGGTCTAGTAAACATATGATAAGTCTGGAGCAGGGTTGGTCCAGTGCAACCCCTTCGTGCCCCAGCAAGGCGTTTAAGGGCACTGAGTCTTAACAGCTTGGTTGCCCCAATATACTACCATTTCAGAAAACACCTTCATGTCATGGAACTTTTTTTCAGTAAGAACCTGCATGCAGAAAATGTTACGGTAACAAGGAAAAGTCACTTCTTGTCATTTATGAATATAATGCCCTTGCCCCCAGTCACCTGACTACTTTAAGAATCGTCAGTGCTACACCTAATTACACCTGAGTTCCCTGATGGGTTTGTCACATTTTATATTTTGAGTCAGGTAAATTAACCTGCCTGGGGCATCAATATGAAGGCCGTAAAATGTGTCTTCCTTAAATGGGACAGGTGATGAATAAAACTTATTATGATTCTTATGGGAAAAAACACGCTATAATAAGTACGATCATCAGATTATGTGATAGTATTGCTTCTGAAATGCTTAGGTACTCAAGATTGAAGATACGAACAATTGTGGACTCCATCCCAGACAGCACGCATAGGTTCTCTGAACGTCTATAA
The DNA here is from genome assembly GCA_038373885.1 of Cheiracanthium punctorium. Taxonomy (NCBI): domain Eukaryota; kingdom Metazoa; phylum Arthropoda; class Arachnida; order Araneae; family Cheiracanthiidae; genus Cheiracanthium; species Cheiracanthium punctorium. The sequence goes on from JAWZYV010014367.1 coordinate 3,386, forward strand.
TCGCTCAGAGAACGTTTTCTGAACGATTATTGACGTTCAGAGAACCTGTGTGTACTGTATGGGTCACAAAATACTACCCTTTCAGAAAAAAACCTTCATGTGATGGAATTTTTTTCAACAAGACTCTGTATGCAGGAAATGTTACGGTAGCTAGGAAAAGTCACTTCTTATCATTTATGAATATGATACCCTTACTTTCAGTCGCATGACTACTTTAGGAATACTGAGTGCTAAAGAATTACACACTAGCTTCCTAATGGGTTCGTCATACTTCTTAAACAAAGTGCGCAACCCAATTAAATGTGGATAGGAAGCATTAAATTTGAGGCATTGGCACTACCCTAAAAGCAGCGGTGCTTAGTATCCGATAAACGCACAGTAAAAGTAGGTAAGTTACTTGGTAAGTTACTTCCGAAGTAGACCACTAACATGCTTCACAGGTACGTTTTGTCAGAATTATTTCGATCTTTGTTTTCGGCACCAAGGACGAATATCTCAGTCATAGATCACCTGGAAAATACGAACGCACTCTAAGAAGAAATTTATGGTAAATATAATCGCCTCCAGTTGTTAAAAAAAAACAAGAACGATACGACGCATGCTCAGATAGATGAGACGTGGCTCGAAGTGATGAAGCGGGGAACGAGCTCAGTTCCGAAGATGGCAGCGACCTAGCTGCCGAAAGCGCTAAATGATCCGTTTTTTAAACTTTTACGGAGTTTTTATGGCTTTTAATAACATTTTAACTTTATACTAAGAAAACAAGAATTTGGCTTGAAGTTTAATGCCAGATTCTATTTTAAGTACTGAATTTTATAGAAAGGAAGACTTCTTGTTAATGCTACTGGTAGAAGTTCAGCTAAAACAAACAATCATCCATTGAGCAAAGAAATAGAAATGAATGTCCATAAGAAACTCTTTGCACCGAATATTCATCAATGAATTCCACAAACTCCTATCATTCATACTGAAGATTGAAAATTACGCATGTTTATATAAAAGTACATTATCACAGTATTTTAGGCATATTATTGAAAGACAGTTCTCGAAGCACGTTTTGAGATTTATAATTGATAATAAAATATGCCTGCTGACAACGTTAAGAGTTATTAATTAGAAAATTTAAAGCTACAAGTGTTACTAATTGACTTATTTGCAGATTATTCAGAGAACAGAAGTTAAACCTAAAGTAACACTGGTAATCACGGACATTAATTATTCACAACATTACAGGTTGTGAAAATAATTATATTTAAAGGAGAAGTAAAGCAGTGTTATTCAGAAAGAGCACTTTTACATTTCCTCCTCATAAAAGTATGAATAAAATTATCATAAAATATAAAGATTTAACACTCTAATTTTAAGGCAAGGGTGACATTGTTTAAACACTTTTTTTTTTTTTAACCGCAAACATACGTTTTCTGATTTTACTCTTAATTAACTGGTCTGAATGTAACTTATTTTAATTTGAGTGGTAAGTTCTTTATAAAGTTTCAAACTTAATTCATTTTGTGGAATTTTTCATGCATGCAGTAAATTGTGCTATTTTTGATGTAGTCATTATATTACATAATTATATTTTAAGTGAATAAAACATGTTGTATATGGATCAGCTACAACTGCTATAAATTATTCGCATGCCGTTTCTCATAAAAAGCTTAACTCAAGCATATATTGAATTTAAATAATTTAGCCACATTTTCTGCTGTCAGGAGCACATTAAGGAATTTTTGTTTACCGTTTCCTGCTATCCGATGTTATCTGTTGTAGAAAATTTTAAAATGTGAAATCAGTATCTTCAGTTGTAGTAATTATATAAATAATGATATCTTTTTATAAATTGAGTTAAATTAATTATGTACTCATTTATGAAAATAAACCATAGTGGAGTATTAAAAAATTAATTTACTGTGGAAATAATTGAAAATCAAAATAATTTTATCTATATTACTTTCTTTTTCTAAAATAATGCTTTAACGTACATTTATACGTACCTAGTGCTATTTAATTTATCTACCATTATTTTATTATATATATTATTTCTTTACTTGTATCACAGGAACGAATGTGATCTAATGATCTAATATCACATGACTTTACTGCAAGTAAAATCGCTATGCAAAAATCTCTCTGTGTAGAAAAATTTGAGCTCGCTCATTCAAATTTACATGCAGGTAAGCATACCAAAATCTAACACTTCACTGTTAGAGAATTAAAAAAAGAAAAGGTTTTTTTAGTATACTTTAAAATTAGAAAATAGTTTTATTATAGATGTCGCCGTAAAATCAATATATCTCTAGGTGTAATCAACCTGCACAAGCTTATTTTTCATTTAAAAATCTACCGTAAAATATTCCAACATCTATTTCACCGAGCACATTTCATTAAGCTGCCCATGAAATTTTATACACCCTTTTCCTGTTTGAAGATTAAAGAATGGAAGTTGGGTGTCGTAATACACCATCATATCGTAAAATTAAAGTCACGGGAAATTCGCGTCAAAGCTTGCATAAATCTTGCTTTAATGCCAACGAATAGATAGAGAAGGTATTTATGTAAATAATGTCCCCATAAAAGGCCACCCGCCGAAATGATAAGCAATTAATATCACCCGCGTTATATCTTGTCTCGTAAAGCCCCTGCGAAATACCTTAAGAAACCGCAGAAGAAAAATTTATGTCCTTTTCCAACACGGTTTTTTAAAATAATGTTAAAATAAAATATCAACAGATATTACTTAACATGAAAAACTTAAATAAGTTTAGCTATTTTCGTTTAAAACATGATACATCATAAGTTTTAATCAATTCTAATTTAAGAAATATTTAGATGGTGCGTGTTTGCCTGTAATTAGTTTTAAAGGAAAAGAAAACAAAATTCAGTCGAATAAATTGCAATTTTGCACAGATATAGTTTTATATGTTCGAACATTTATCCAAAAGAGTAACCAAGATGTCTGGTTACTCTTTACTTTCTTCGTTTTCATTTCTTCGATTATGTTCGATTACGATTAATTTCTTCGTTTATGTTCAAAACTAAACATCCATTGGGACGAATTGCCGTTATAAAAGCATTCGCCATTTCAAATTTTGAATATTTTCGAGATAAATTCGTTAGTGGAGTACAACCTTTTTTGCATAACTTAATTTCAAGATGCCATTAATTTTTTTTTTAATTTGCCGAGATTTTCAGAAGTTCATTAACTGAAGATTTATAAAGATTTTCATATGCGGTGTGATTATCGGCAAAAGTTCAATATAAAATTTATTTTACCTATTTAACAATCATTATCTTTGAAAGGCTAGAATTAAATTATTTGTATTATACCCTGTCTCTTGTTGATGATCAGATGTCTTGATGTTTTGCTTCTTAAACAATTCAGATAACGAAATATTTTCCCCGTCATCGTACTCTCCAATTAGGAGACATGCATGAAAACTGACTTAAGAGTTTAGAAGTACGATTATAGAAGTTTCGAATTTAGAAGTACAGAATTTCTGAGAAAAAGAATGTAAAATGTTTAACGGTGTTGTTCGAAAAAAATCATGCGATTTTGGTACATAAGTACAAATAAACTAATTATGCCAGACACTTCAAAATTTTTAAACTGTCTCTTTACAAGCTGTACTACATACTGCAATAAACGATAAATCTGTATCCGTTTCAAAAATTTTAGAAAAAATTCTTAAAAATCTGAAATTTTCGCAAAACGTGTCACTCTTCTAAAAATCTTGCAGCTCAGGTCCATGCTTAAGAAATTTTTCTGAAAATTCCACAAAACAGCTTTTTCGCTTATCGCAGTGTGTAAAGCAGCTTATGAAGACCCATCTAGGAATTTTTTGGATACCATGGTGCTATTAGTTTATTTAAATTTGTGTACCAAGACTAAAAACGGAGTTCCTTTTTTTCGAAATACACCCTTAAGAAAAGCTTAACTTTGGCTTTTACTTAGGCGTAAAAAGTTATATAGCAGAAGTATGTACTTTAGCTTAGTACGTTTTAACCGAACTTAAAAAACATTATATACATAGGAAATCAATCAGGACTTAGCTTCTGAATACCTTATAACCAATAATATGCTATAACCCAGGTCCGTTATAGCGGGTGCACGTTGCATATAGATAGATAGATAGATATATAGACCGATAAACTTCTAAAATATTATTACATTACTATTTAATATCCTCCGTAACATTATCTTCCGAATTTCTCTGTTCTACACAGTTTTCCAATAATGAGCAGCTGAATTAAATGTTAGATCGGAGATGTTATCCAAATACTAAATGTAACGTAGAGATAAGATAATAACTACCACTGATGAAATTACTACTATCAAAACATTAGATGCATAGTTGAGATTAAGGAGCCACGCAGTGCTGTTTGGATAATTATTCAAGTGCAGATTATTCTGATGAAATATATTTCAGTGTTTATCAATCATAATCAGGATTCTAATGCAGCATTTAAATGTATCTATTAAACATATTAGACATTAGTTAAGAAACATCAAGCTGAAACTTAATTCTATATTATTAGAGAACACATAACATCCGAAAGATTTTTAAATTTTACTAATACATTAGAAAATGCTATTAAAGTGGTATGTACGAAATATTTCTAGCTTAAAAGAATGATTTAATTTATTTTTAAAAACGTTACTATGTTTAATAAAATTCTGAGATTTTTCATATTCCGTAAATCATATAATTCCCCTCACAAAATAAAAGGAAATTAATAAATTCTCACTATCTATGAAAATATTTCAGAACTGATTTTTTGAAAACATACAAATTAAAAGTGTTTATCATCAAAACCTTTCGTTTTACTTTAGTTTAATGATATAAATAGTAGTAGTATAAATAGATACCCCCCAAAAATGAACAAAAATTCATCTATTCGCAAATAAAAATAGAAAATTATAGTGTTAAGAAGTAAAGACCAGCTTTATGGTCAACCTAAAAATTAATTCTTGCAGAAATATCTGGGCACTAGAATAGCTTTCATTCCAACTTATTTCTTGTAATTCTTTCCAAAGGATAAAATCAAGACACTAATTAGGTCTAATCAATGAGGAACTGGAATCCAAAAAAAAAGTTAGTCAATTTTGTCATGCGAGAAAGCCAGATAAAAGGTTTTATCGAGAAAGTTTCTTGCAAAACTTTTTCTTTCTCTAAGTTTAATTGAAAATAGTGGTTGGTTTAAGTGTGAACAGTTTTATCTAACTTAATATATTTTCATTAAAATGAAGAGAAAATATAGAAATCTAGTTACGTATTAAAAGGGTTTTAAGTTGGCACATACAGGGTTATAATTAAAGTTCCTCCACAAGCAGGGTGGTTTTATGTGGTATCCCGTATACAGGGTAGTTTTATGTTATAAACATAAAATTACAGCTTAAACGGGCACACCGATCGTAACCAAAATTGGTCAGAGAGTATACGTGAGATGCGCTCACGAAGTTCCGAAAAAAGAAAAATTAGTTAAAATATGGAGACTAGGTGGCGCTTTGCATGAAAAAACAGCAAATGCAATAATGGAAATGACTAACTCGAAATTTGAAAACAATTTCAACATACATTCAATATTTTTTGAACATTTCTTGATCAGATTCTTGATTCTTAGCCATTTCTTATGGAAAGCGCCACCTCTTTGAATTTTTGGGACTAAACCTTTTCCTTTTTAAGCTTCCATGAGCGCGTCTCGTATACAGCTCACATGCCGAATTTTGTGACAATCTGCTCACGCGTCTCAGGCACAGAATGTTGTTTATAGAAGTTTAATCATAACTACCTTGCATGTCCAGTATTTGCTTGGTAACCATCATGATTGTGAAATATGCATAAACGTATTAGGGTCTTTCTCAAAGCTTGCTACAATTTCCCCGTTCAATATGTATTAAATTAATTTTTCTTTCTACAACTTAATTATTAGCCAGAAAACTATATGTTCAAATAAAAAGTATCAATATACATTTCTCACTGTAAGTAACAAAATTTATTTATTTATCTTTTTATTTATTGGCTTAGTAAGAAGATGGAAAAGGCATTAGATTATAAAAATATAGAAGGTAAAATAATTATTCCAGTGCTTATAAACATAATTATGCAGGTAGCAAGTACCATAAATACCCAATAATGTTTAAATCAATACATTTCTTCAAATTATTTATTAATACATATGACTACTCAATTACGTTAATTCTAGACAGTCCGTTTTACTTTGATAAAAAAAATGAATAATTTTACAAATACAAAATTATTGCACTCTTAGTTACTAGATTTTGGCGATGTATTTATGACTTAATTTTCTCAATATAAAAATTGAAAGAAAATTAAACTCGTGATAACAAATTTGACAAAAGCACTTCACTCCCTCTTTCTTTTTCTTTTTTTTTAATTCTACTATTAACGTAAAAATTGCCTTTTACCTTATTATCACCAAGCTGCATAAGGCTTTAAATAGGCATTTAACTGAAACCTTATTAACATAACAGTTAACCATGAAGAACGCAACCTGGTACGCATTAAATAAACGTACTCATTTTAATATTTTAACCCATTTATGCCTAGCGTCCCTTTTTTGGGACGGCATTTTCGCTATTAGTCGAAAACGTTATTTATTTTTCCTAGCCTTTATTCATGAGTATTGAGCCTCAACTCTACAAAATATTTTAACATGACCAAGTAGTATGTTGATATTTCGATTTTTATGCATAATGATTTTAAAAGAAATAATCCCCTGTTCAAGAAGTTGACATCAGAAATTTATCTATTATTTCTGTTATCAGTAAAAATCGTAGAAAGTCGCAAAAATATCCAGGCACAAATGGGTTAAACAATTTACTTTCTTCCAAAAAGAATCCTTTGAAATGCAGTTGGAAAACATAGAAAAATGAATGACATCATAGGTAGTTGTTTAATAAAGCAAAGCCGCATGTTGGAAAATTAAGCCAAGAAAAATTTGGCGACACTGTACACATTTAAAGTTACAAAATTCTGAATACAAAACGGAGTAAAAACAGAAAAAAAAGCTTGATTAATTTTAGTTGTTTATAGTACATAAAGAAATTCTGAAATTTAATTTTTCATTGGATCTACCATTAATAGAATGTTGTTGTAGTTTTTAGAACTTTATCCCTGTTTAAAATTTATTTACAGGGACATTTATTTACAGATTTTGAGAAAATACTAAATGTCATGTGCATATTTCAGATTCTATTTTAACGATTTTCAGTTTTTAAACAAATTAATAATTAATATGTTAAGACCTTCTTTTTCAAAAGCTTTAATGTGAACGTCGTAGCTACAGAAAAAGGGAAAGTAAATACCACTGAATACAAGGAGCATCATTTATAATATTTTTTGAGAATGACCCATATACTGGGCACAAAATTAAAAAAAATGAAGGTGTTGAAACTTTTATTACACTGGATCGCATGATTTAAAAGTTAGTCACATGGTTAAAAAAAAGTTGCTTTTATTGGATATTAAAATGCCTAGATCTCTTAGTCCCTCGAAATTCCTGAGAGCTGTGGCGACTATGAGACGGGAGGACAAAGGGAAGACATAAAAATTGCCTTTTATTAAATTTAGATCCTGAGACAAATCTTTTGCTTGAAAACGAAAACTGTTACATGCATACTGAATTTTGAAAACATATAATAGCAAATTTGAATTTTGAGGGAATATTTAGTTTCATAAGTATCGGGTGCGCAAAAGCTCGTTAAACTTTAAAATTTCATAAATAACGAAAGATATAATGATGAAGATGTGCAATTTGCGAGAAAAGGCTCAGAAATAAATCGGATTTCCTGTAGCCGTAAAAAATAATTGGTTAAAAATGTCAGCGGTCGAGAACGCTGACTTGTGATAGATTCAGCTGAATTATGCAAATGAATCTTTAAAAGAATGTCATACAGGAGAATTCCATATTTGGTCTCCGAATGTTATCATTACACAATCGAGCATTGTTGACATTCTTCTAAGTGACTGGAGACACAAAATGGCCCCATATAGTGTCCCGGGGTACGAACTGGTGAAACGGCTCGAGGAAAATGGCTCTTCAAAGGATCGGTCACGAATTGAAGACCCTCGTTGGCGATCGGCCGCATTAGTGCTGTAGATATCGCCATGACGGCGGAATCGTCCACAGCAAGTAGCAGTACTCGCAAAGCTTCTAGGGTATTGGATATGACTCAGACGACGTATTCTCCTCGTGATATGAGGGAATTCTTTACCAAGTGAGCTATGGCAAGAATTCAAAGCCATCCTCAGTGGTTGTTCAACTATTTTTGGACGGATGAGGCGGACTTCTCACTACAGTGGGATGTCAACAACCGCAACTCTCAGCTATGGGCGACGTCGAATCCTCGTGAATTCACGGCGCAGCCACTGCATTCACCCAAGTTACAGCCTGGCGCGGTTTTACCTCATCTTTCATAGTTGTCCATTCTTCATTGAAAGATCGTGTCCAATATCAGGCAAGAAAACTTGCACAGTGACCGTTGTGCGCTACCTCGTTCTTTTGCACGACAATGTCATGCCCGCATTAAATTAAAGACGTCCAATAAGTCCAGTGAAACGATTTCTGTCGAGAACCTTTTGTGAAGACAGATTAATCAGTCGAGGCTGGAAAATCGCATGGCCTCCACAATCAACTGACTCCGGACGATTTCTGGCTGTGGGGCTATTTGGAAATTACTTGTGTACCTTTCATATCCTCTAAAATTGGCCGAACTGAAAGATTCTACTATCTGTCGCGAAGTTTCTGCTATTGCTTGACATGCTGCATTCAGCTATTACCGGTCTTGTCAATCGCCTTAAATGTGTCTTGCAATGTTCTGCAGGTCATATTGACTACTCGCTCACTTGCTCATGCACGAATAAATGTATGGAACGAAAAATTGTCCTGTTCATTGTGCTTCGAAACGAGAGCTCCCTCTACCGTTGACTTATTAACTTTTTTGTGCTAGAAAAACTCCGACTTATTTCTGAGCTTTATTTTTTGCAAACCGCTCATCTTTATTTGTTTCCTTTTTTATAATGTTTTACAGTTTTAACGAACTTTTGGCACATCCTGTTTATTAATTACTAAGCCATGCCCCCTAAGAAGAATCTTGGTGTAGTTTTTTGCTTATTTTATTTTGACCATGACCTGGCTTGTTTGTGGTTTTTTGATATTTAAATTGCATACAGTTAGACATGTTTCGTTTTAAGTTGCTGCTTCGCAGAGCTTGCGATTATAAGAAGTTGCTTTTATTTTGACATTATTTTATGCCTTTTTTCAAATTAATGCCTTTTTTCAAATTTCTTCTGTTCACGTCTTTTTCCAAATTAAACCTAAGTAATTTGGAAAAAGCCATGAGCAGCTTTCAATCTTAGGAATTTGCTGAGAAGAAAATATAGTATACGAACGCAATGGAATGCATTGATCGTTATCCACAGCTCAAACAACTCTCTCCAGACCCTATGAATTAATAAATGGAAGCTATTTCAGACACATGAACTGCTTTATTTTCTAGAACTAGATCTTAGTTCCTATATTATGTGGAAAATATTATGCATAGTAATATCAATGTTGTGTATTATCGCTAATTTTTCATATGATAGGTGAAGGTGGCGTAAAATGGATAGTTATTTCTTTTGTGATCAAAAATATAAATTTGCTTTTACATGATATTTTATTTTTAGCCTGTATTTTAAAACATTATTCTGGAACATTTATACTCATTATTTCATTTTATTTTTTATATTTAAGAGTATAATACTCAGCCTTTAAATATTTATTGAATCCATGTTCTTGTGTCTCAAAAAAATTTGCAAGAAACCATTCCTGAAATTTTGAGAAAGCTTGTTTTTATTTCGAATTTTTAAATTTCTAAACAGCTTATTATCAGAAAAGAATATGAATGTTTTTAAAATATTTTTTCTTGTGTGGAGAGTTAAAAGGGGTGTACAGTCATTCTTAGTTAATGTAGTGTTTCCAAGTGCAACTAATAATTATATAACATTTTAGAGATTATAAACACCGTCAGCCAATGTTTCAAAATGTAGGCAGAAAAAGAAAAAATCATTTTAAAAAAATATTTACATTTTTCAGAAAAAAACGTAACCTACCCATTCATTTCATCCCGCTTTACCCTACAACTACTTGATGTCAAAGTACAATGTTTGTCCACAACTTAAGTATCACATCCCTGGACATTTTTTTTTAAATTTTGAATAATATGCAGGTCATAATAAAATGGAAATAAAATTTGATGAAGTGTAATAATTTCTTTGATATACTTTTTTATTTTTATCCATTTTGTCTCGCCTTTTTTTAATTTTACCCCTTCTGTATTAAAAAAGAGCTCTTAACTGAATTTTGTAGTTTTACACGTAAAACTAATACAGCTATAGATATATATTTTTTTAGGTGTGAAGGTGATGAAGCATTACATACATTAACACACACAAAAATGTTTAACCTCTTTACTCATAATAATATAAATCCGCATACGATTAAAAAATTGCTGTTTTTATTTCCATTTTACCCCCACTATGTCCTATTTTTTAGAACGAAAATGATGAAATAAAATAAATTCTAATATAAACCTTGACCCCAAAAAAATAACCGTAAATATGCGTTATATTATTAGAAGGTAATATTTTCATCGTTTTTTAATTTGTTGACAGTCATTTTCGAAATAAATGGAAACCTACACTTTGGCTAGTTAGCGGAATTCTGAATTTAAATATGGCGTGAAAATATTGAACCAAACTTTCGAAACTTGTTTCAAACTGTTGGTATCTCTTTAAAATAAAATTTCTTACAAATAATAATAACAAACATTTACCACACATACATTTCAACAATACCAGATCTTATGCTTCCCCCCTTCATTTATCATTCTTTTCTAGTTTACCTGATGTATTTTGTTGTGTATTTATCTAGTGTACTACAATGTCAAAAAAACGAATGTACAAGACTTTACGCTTGTGTCAAAAACAAGATATCTTGACAATTGACGGAATTTTTGGATAATCCGGCAGTTGTCTATTAACATGTATGTCAGATTATCAAGATTGTACAGTACTTACAATTATTTAAGTAACGAAACTGACTGACTAAAAAAAAAAAAGAAACTGAATACTGCCGTCAGAAAAGGGGCAAACAGACAGACTTATTCGCAGACAAACAGAAATAATTTTCATTTTTGTTCCTTTGATTTACTAACCTTAGTTTACGATCCTTAAGAGAAAGTTCAGCAGTGAAAAGTACATAATTCAACTTTCTTGAAAAGTGTTTTATATGCATGCTTTGATATCAATCTAGATGATAAAGTTAGTCTTTATTACTCCTCTCAGAACAAAATTCTCAGAAAGTTGTGCATACTGTGTTTGAGAATAATAGTTATAACCGTCACCTTAATTTTCGAGTAACAATCTTCCAATAATGCCTCTTGGTCTCACTAACCTATAAAATAAGCCAATTACGTCTTCGAAAGTCTTATTAACGACAAAATGTCAGAAGTCTTATTAGTCGGGAGCTTCTTTATTAGATCTTATAAACGGAAGATACATACCAAAGAAATGACAAGTGGAAAACTTGGCGTGTTCATAAATATATTGCACTTTATCAGTAATTGCTTTTTGGGTCGAAAAATGTAACAAAAGATAGAGGAAAAGCATTTTATTTCTGATGCTCTTCAAAACAATGAAAAACGGTATTGCACGTGATATATTCGTCTGATTTTGTATTTAGTCGACGTTTTAGTTGGCTGAAATGATAAAATATGTTGCTGAATAAGAATTTTTGAGATTATCTATAAAAGAATAAGCCATCATATATTAATCTTTCATTTCTCTAGGTGTATTCATCCGAAAATTTAAAGGAATGCATCTCTTTCAATTTCACGAATGCTTATAGTGAGTGCCCTTCTAAACCTACTATCATGTTTGTAAATTAAAAGATGTGGCCTAATTAATTTGGGTTGTTTATATCATCTGTTTATCTATTATGTCTGTTAGTTAAGTTATAGAAACGAACTTTGCCACATACTGGTGTCAAATGGATCTTTTTATTAACTTTTAAAGGACATCTAAAGTAGCTTTTTCACTACATTTGTGGATACAAAATATGATTTTATATTATAAATGCCCGCCTTTTGTTTTCGAAATAATAACAATTTTGAATAACTGCGGGTAAATTGAATTAATTAATTAATTTGGGTTGTTTATATCATCTGTTTATCTATTATTTCTGTTAGTTAAGTTATAGAAACGAACTTTGCCACATACTGGTGTCAAATGGATCTTTTTATTTACTTTTAAAGGACATCTAAAGTAGCTTTTTCACTACATTTGTGGATACAAAATATGATTTTATATTATAAATGCCCGCCTTTTGTTTTCGAAATAATAACAATTTTGAATAACTGCGGGTAAATTGAATTAATTAATTAATTTGGGTTGTTTATATCATCTGTTTATCTATTATTTCTGTTAGTTAAGTTATAGAAACGAACTTTGCCACATACTGGTGTCAAATGGATCTTTTTATTTACTTTTAAAGGACATCTAAAGTAGCTTTTTCACTACATTTGTGGATACAAAATATGATTTTATATTATAATGCCCGCCTTTTGTTTTCGAAATAATAACAATTTTGAATAACTGCGGGTAAATTGAATTAATTAATTAATTTGGGTTGTTTATATCATCTGTTTATCTATTATTTCTGTTAGTTAAGTTATAGAAACGAACTTTGCCACATACTGGTGTCAAATGGATCTTTTTATTAACTTTTAAAGGACATCTAAAGTAGCTTTTTCACTACATTTGTGGATACAAAATATGATTTTATATTATAAATGCCCGCCTTTTGTTTTCGAAATAATAACAATTTTGAATAACTGCGGGTAAATTGAATTAATTAATTAATTTGGGTTGTTTATATCATCTGTTTATCTATTATTTCTGTTAGTTAAGTTATAGAAACGAACTTTGCCACATACTGGTGTCAAATGGATCTTTTTATTAACTTTTAAAGGACATCTAAAGTAGCTTTTTCTCTACATTTGTGGATACAAAATATGATTTTATATTATAAATGCCCGCCTTTTGTTTTCGAAATAATAACAATTTTGAATAACTGCGGGTAAATTGAATTAATTAATTAATTTGGGTTGTTTATATCATCTGTTTATCTATTATTTCTGTTAGTTAAGTTATAGAAACGAACTTTGCCACATACTGGTGTCAAATGGATCTTTTTATTAACTTTTAAAGGACATCTAAAGTAGCTTTTTCACTACATTTGTGGATACAAAATATGATTTTATATTATAAATGCCCGCTTTTTGTTTTCGAAATAATAACAATTTTGAATAACTGCGGGTAAATTGAATTAATTAATTAATTTGGGTTGTTTATATCATCTGTTTATCTATTATTTCTGTTAGTTAAGTTATAGAAACGAACTTTGCCACATACTGGTGTCAAATGGATCTTTTTATTAACTTTTAAAGGACATCTAAAGTAGCTTTTTCACTACATTTGAGGATACAAAATATGATTTTCTATTATAAATGCCCGCCTTTTGTTTTCGAAATAATAACAATTTTGAATAACTGCGGGTAAATTGAATGTTTCCTCATAAAATATAAATTAATAGAAAAAATACAACTAACTATATTTAGAAGTGACTGACAGAGGGTTTTATTAATTAAATTTTATTTCCCATCCTCTTAATAATATTTTTTTTATTTTAATAAAATTAAATCTTGAAACAATTGAACATTTTACTCCAAGATTTAATTTTTTTGCAATGTATTCCTTGGCTTGGTTACGGTAATTCCCCTTAATATATTTTTTATTCAAATTTGAGTATTTCTTCTGAAATAATTTTTAAAAACTTTCAGTTTTTCAACTGCTTAAAATTACCTATCTTTTCAGCTTCCTTAAGATGCATAATTTAAAACAGCTATGCATGTCTGATTTAATCTCTGGAAGTTAATGTAATGTCGAAGTGTTGACGAACAATGAAATCTCAAATAGGGAGAGATTTTGGTGTTTTATGAAAGATGTCTTTTAAAGATAAATGTTTATTTAGCAAATTATCCCTATTAATATTTTGTTTCTAAGCAAAATGTTTTTTCTTGCAATAATTTATTTTATCTCAGTTAGGGAATAACGATTTCCTTAGGGCCAAAAACTAAGTGTTTGTTCGGTAGAATCTACTTATTTCATTTTTTAAAATCTTTAACAATTTAAAAACATTTGCGATTTTGATATTTTACTTGCGTTTCTAAATCACTTTACCCCCAAGGCTGAACAAACTTTTAGAAACAACTTGGTATCAAAAGAATATATAATAACTGATTTCAGAAGAGCAAATAATTACTTTAATAGATTCATGCTAAAAGTAATTAAGATTTAAAAAATATATTAATTTAATTGAAAAGTTTAATTGCTTTTTCATACTTAGATAATTTTTCAAAAGAAAAAATATGTTATCAAAAAGGAGGGTAAAAACGGTTATAACACCGTAAAGTATTTGTTGAAATTTTTAAAAGCATGTTATTTTATCCAAGAGGAAAATAGTTTTATGTTAAGCACTGAAACTGTGTTCATGTCGTCTGATGTATAATACAACGTACTAAAGTATTTTAAATTCGATAAATATAATATTTTTTAATGTTTAAACAAGTATTATTCAATATATAATTAAAAATGTTTAATATACACAAAAACTGTCATTATTTTATGATTTCCTATTTTACTTTTACTAAACCTTCATTAATCTTGAAGTATATTTATAAATATTTAATATTTCATAAACATATTTATGAAATGTGTTTATATTCAATTTTCACAGTTTATTTTAACATTTTACAGAATTTTATTTTAACTTTTTACAGAGAAAACAGACGGGCGGCAGGCGCATAAATAAGTGTAGATCAAAAGGAGAGTTCACTGTGTTTAGAATACTCTTCCGGAACTAATGGTATCATATAGACGAAGCACAAACTTTATAGCTTCTGGAATCTCGTCCAAGAATCTTACAGTTCAATTCATAAGAATTTGCAAACAATAATTCACTAGATAGCAGTCGGTTGGACACAACAGCTTCTTATGAAACAACAATCTCTGTGCAAAAAATTAATAAACGATTTTTTTAATTCTAAAAGCAAACACATCTTAATACACAGGCAGGGGCTTAGCTAGGGAAAATGTCGGGATATATCTCCCAAATTTTCAAAATATATTATAATAAGGCTTATGGCTTACAGAAATTCTGTTTATTTATACAGACTTATTTCTTATTCCCCTCCCCTCTTGATTACGCCATGTACCAGATTCAGAGTAAAAGCTCCTTTAGAAAAAAAGTAAATATTGTGAAAAAAATAATCAAAGGAGTAAATTGCCATTTTAATACTTTGCCAAACTGCACTTTTTAAGCGGCTTGAAAAATATTCAACGAAATAATCGCCAAAATCAAATACGATTTTGGAACAAATAATTATTATTTTTAAAATACGTTTTAGAGCTCAAGAATGTGTTTTAAACTGGCCTACTTCTCAAACGCTTTTCCAAAATTAAAGCTTTTTTTCTTTATAATGAGGAAAACAGTAAAATTGGTTCCTTTGCCAGGAAAGGCTGTTCGGCGCAATAATTTGGATCCTGATCAGAAAAGAAAACTTCTCGACAGTGGCGGCCCCCTCGAAAACTACCAGAGACCTCCGAGGGGAGTTTCGGAACCACGAATTTAACTTGCAAGTACACCGACCGCTTGTACGCAGTGCTTTCAGTGATTCTTCGTACATTGAACCCTAGACCTTTCGCCGGTCACGATTCCAAAGCCTTAACCACCGGTAGAGATAAGTTCGGGCTCATTGTTTAAAGTTCTTGCCCTTTCGAGCCCAAGGACTTTTAATTCGAGCCCGAGCGATATTAGTTAAGTCGGAGCCCAAGCCCAAAATTTCCGCTAATCGATAAATAAACTTCAATTATTTCATTGATAGGATATCATAAATTTTGCCGCTTGTGAAAATTAAAAACAAATATAATAGCAAACTCTTAATGCACTTTCTAATTCTTTATATTCAAGTTTTAATAATAAAATGTTCATTTCACCCATGAATCACTTTTTAAAATCTTCTTACAAGGAGTATGTTCAATAAAGGAGAAATTTCTCCCGAGCCCGAACATAATCGTAAATTTCAGAGCCCGAGCCCGGCTCGGGCTGAGACCTGCTCATCTCTAAACACCGGTATACCATGACCCTTGGCAAGTGTTGTTCCTAGTTCGAATGTCAGTTTTAATGAGCCTTGAAGCACTAAAACTTGCGGCTTGTATTTCTTTCGCATTTTGCGATAGATGCAACCGTAGCTTGAAACTCTCCTAAAAGCGCCTTTCCTTCTTCAGATAACTGACTCCGAGACGAACTGCCCGGTTGTGCTTTTCTGATAACTTTCCAGGAGACTTCCGCAGGATTCTCTACAAGTGCAATCTGTAAAGTTTCACAAATTCTGTAAAACTTTCAAATAAATAAATAAATAAATAAAAATTGTTGGTATTGAAAGTACTAGGACCACAAACAAATTTATTTCTTTTTATTTTTCGTTGTAAGACGTTCACCTATTTATTTCATCAGCAGACGTAATTCATAGGTTATGTTTAAACAAGCTTGATATGTATATGTATATATATAACTGGATATGAAACGGGCATAGATAGCTATTTTTATTAATTCATTTATTTATTTGTCTCATAGTAGCACGTAAAGCAAACAAAAAGCTTAATTTAATAAAGTGCAGTAGTTTTCCAACTTAAATGCATAACTCTCTAACGGTATTCAAATACTAAAAAAAATATTTCATGCAATGCCAAATTTAGTGATGCCAACAATTATGTGAGAAAGTGTGAAGCTAGGCCAATAAATATTTACGTATGTATGCGAGGGAAGTTATTTACTTGTGTATTCCAATCCCACAGACAGACCTGACAAAAGGAAAGAAAAAACTGAACATTCGGGTTTTTTTTTATTTAGTCACAATTTTTGTATTCTTAGTCCAACATTTTCACAGAACTTTAGTCGAAAGTCACGTACAGGTGAAACCTCTTAAGAAAAGTAATTAACTTGTATAAAGGAAAATAATTAACTGCCTTTACACTCAGCCTTTTGTTCTTTTTTAACATGTACGTCTACATTAAAAGAAGCCCTCTGATTTACCTTTTTTTGTTAGAAAGGATTTTTCTCGAGTAAATTAATTCCTCGGCAACCCATGCAATTTACTTGTTTACATGCTTGAAAAAGATTTTCTCTTACACGTCTGTTAAAATTAAAGTTTTATTTTTGCCCTTTTTGACGTTCATATTTGAAATCATGACATATTTTGTTGATATTGCTATCATTATTTGTTTAATATACATACTCACACACACACACAAACACACGCACACACATATATATATATATACATATAATGGTATTTTCAAACAAGTTCGATACGTTCACTGCGAATTGAAATATCAGGTTGTAACGAAAGTTTTCCGCCATATCTGCCTGAAAATCTAACTTCTTAGATAAGTGTTTTTGAACTTTCGGTACCAAACCTGCACAGTGTCACATGATACAACAATAGTACTTAAAGCTGTACTCATAATTCGTTGATATTATGTAGCTGACTTTTTGCAACACAACTGGAAGTAAATGATGGTTCTAAACTTCTAGAGTGATAGTTCTATTTGAGACACCTTATACTTAATGATAACTATATTTTTTTACAGATTTCACAACACAGTGTTATAAAGTAAACCTCTTTCTTTCAAATGCCAAAAATAGTTTGACAAAATATGAGCAAATACGCCAACAAGAACTGTGTGTTGAC
The DNA here is from genome assembly GCA_038373885.1 of Cheiracanthium punctorium. Lineage (NCBI taxonomy): Eukaryota > Metazoa > Arthropoda > Arachnida > Araneae > Cheiracanthiidae > Cheiracanthium > Cheiracanthium punctorium. The sequence goes on from JAWZYV010014367.1 coordinate 21,261, forward strand.
GATGTTTGCGGTGGCGGAAAACTTTCGTTACAACCTAATAAAAACAAATGCAATAGTTTAAAAGGATACAACATCCCTTATCAGGAATCCCTTATAGCAAGCATTTGTACTAAGTAATTCCTTAATACAAATGATATCGTAAATATTTTCATCCAATTTTACACTGCGCCAATCTCATTCATTGGGAGCGAACTAGAGTTCGGGTAAATGGTTTTTCAAGAAGTATCATTTATCTAATTTGATATCGGTAATGAAACCATAACTTTCATTTGTGGTTTATACATTCATGTATAAACCACAACGAATGTGTCTCGCGGTAGCCCAGTCACTTTAAGTTTGGTCCCCACAAGAACGCCGAATGTGAAGTGGCGTCGACCTTGGTCAGCCCTTGGGAGGGTGACAACCTCTCTCGCTTGGTCTGCTATGGGACCTTGTACGTTAATAGGATCTGGTGCACGTAAAATCCGCCGTAGATTCAATGCTCTCTAGGTTCAAACGATACTTCCAAGGGGTGCTGATCCAGTTGTTGGTCTCTCATCTGGAATAATCTCCAAATAAGGAGACTCCGAGCGAAGTCGGTGTTCCTCCCACTGGGAGCTCAATAGAACGTAAACCGCTCAATTTCGCCCACCTTAATTCTGCACAAGGAGAGTCTGGTACTTCTGAGAGGTTTAGTCAGAGGGCATAAAAGACGACAACAGAATGGACATTTTGCACGTGACGTCACTTGGCGGTATTTGATACTCCACGAGCACGATCTTATGGTGATGATTAGTTTCGGTTTCAGCTCGTTTGGACCTAAGGGATTATTTGACACTTTCTAGTAGAAATATAGCTGTTGCAAAAGAAGCTAGAATATTAGTCATTAACAAATAATAGCTTTTTATAAATGAATTTTATCTCCATTGTGAGATTTTATTTAAAATGTTAATAATAATTAAATACTAAAAATAATTTGAAAGATCGTACTTTAAAAAAGTGTGGGAGGTTTTTAATCAATATTTGTACTATTTTAAACTCAGAAAACTCAAAATCAACTCAATGATGTATTATTTATACGTGTTAGCAATAACGTAATAATTTTAGAACACTAATATTCATTTTATTAACAAAGTTTTGAAGCGAAATGCGATATCATCGTCTTCTGAACCATCTATTTAAGTATTAAAAAGACAGTAGCTCATTCCGAGCGGCTCTAATAATGAGAAACAGTAATTATAAAATGGACACTGACTGCATTTCAATAGGAGCTGGCGGATGTAAATACCGCCAGCAGACGAATTTTAGCCTCGAACTCAGACACCATGCAAATTGGCCATTGGCGCAACGTATGCAAACGGTACTGTGGGTAACCAAGAAAGAAACTTCCTCTCTTTACAAGTGAGCTCCGAAATCGAAGATCGGTTGAAGAATGAAACAAAATGCATATTTTTTTTATTGTAGGATGTAAGAATATTATACAGGGTGTTCCAAAAATAACGATCCATTTTCATGAAAACGCTAATGTATTGATTGCTTTAACAAGTGTTTGAAGAAATGCTCGCCTTCGAAGAAAGAACAGCCGTCGTTTACTGGGAACTGGGTGATAAAACATGTAAAGGTGTGCAAACTGTAACATAGAAATTATCGCAAACAGACACCAACAAGGACCAATATCAGGCGCACGGGTAGCATGGCGGATGGAAAACGTCCTAGACGGCCATCAACATACACAATACCGTCAACAGCAGGTACAGGGTTGAAATCACAAGTCTGCATCAGCTGTGCGAATGGATTGTGAAAGCAGTCAACAGCATCACACCTTATCAACGAAAGATGTTACGTTCCATGGCGGGACGTTGGTCTCATACAGCATGGGCATGCCAAACTTGATTAATTCTTGTGTATATGTATGACCCTTGCATAGGCGTAGAGTTATATGGGCCCGTGGGGCTCGAGCCCCCCAATAAATTGTGAATAGGGGCTGAGCCCACCCAAGAATTTACCATTAAATACAGAAAACTAATTTATACAAACATAAAAAAAATATTTCACGCCAATTACAAAGGTTTTAAAAAAACCTTTACTTTTAAAAATTTTCTTCTTTTGATTTCAATCATGATTTAGTATTCATTGTGACGCCACGTAAAACACAATGTTACTATAAGCTGCCTTCGCCAGGCTCTGGCTAATTAAAATCAGATTATGCAATGTAAAGTATGAAATGAAGTTCAGATGTGTCTAAAATGTACTATCTCATCCAAAATGTTTTTTTTTCCCTCCTTTGGATTTTTTACTTTGCTTCTATTTTTAACTTATTACATGGTAGGAAGATACTAACATGGATACTTACCTTACATGGGTGTAGAATTTTATGGACCCATAGAGCTCGAGCGCCTCCAATAATTTACACTTATATATAGTAAGTAAGTTATATGTATGTGAATCAGTGGCGTAGCCACAAATTTTTCATGGGGAGGGGGGGGGGGTATACAACTTCTGCAACTCACATATATGTGTACGGGTGTATGATAAGGGAGTGAAGAATATACATTTTCTATGGCAAAAAATTCCTCATGGGGGGGATTATGACCCCCTAACTCCCCCATCCCTTGGCTACGCCTCTGACGTGAATATATGTGGTTATCGGGCCCGGCCCCCCCAATAATTTTGAAAACTTTACGCTTATGGACCCTTGTTTAATGCATGATCTTGCTTCCGTCATTCAACATGGTGATCATGAAATGGATCGTTATTTTTGTAACACCCTGTATAGAAACTCAAGTTTAGTTATAAATGTTGCCTAGAGATGGCTTTGCAAGGCTACAGTTCCAATACAGAGTAAATCTTAACTGGCAGTTGAGTACTCTGAAGTGCAGGCAGTTAAATTGTTTACGCTATCTTCCTTTAACGTTACAACAATGGTACGGTTTGGTCTTCAAAGCCATTTTTATGAAATTTGAATAAAATAGCTGCAATTCTTGGCAATATCTCTGTTTTTACTTTCCGAACATGTATCATGTAAGGAAAATATTTTAATCACGAAAAATTTCGGCTTTGGAATTCTGATGTAAATGTATCAAAATCCCACGTGTTTTGAGGTCTTCTGAATTCATTTAATGCTATTTTGTGCAGATGTATTTACGCATGTATGTGTGAGTGATCACGATAGCTACTAAACCGTTCATTTAATTATTTTTTTTTGTTCATAAAAATGCAATAATGTGAAAGCCTGTTTAACTGCATAAATATAAATTTAGGAAAGCATGACAAAAGTTTTCACTTCTGACGTGCAGTCCTACGACTGACTGGTTCTTTTTTTTTCGGTATATTTGCTTTTCACTTCAATTATCCATAAACTGTGCTTTGTGACTTATTTTTTTATGCATTAGTTTTTGTTTAGTACACATTTTCCCTCTTTCTTCGATACCTTTATTTACGATTGAAAATGTAAAAATTAAACTCAAAATTTAAAAATGAGGAAATGAGAAAATAATAATTCGTGAGCAGAAATGTCAAAATAATAGTATTTCTCCTATCTTCGTTAGACACGAAAGTAGGTATTAAAATAAAATTAAAATAATTGCAGTAGAAAATGGAATGGCATTACGTGTTTGCTATAATTCCACTTTAAAAATTTATTCACACAGACAGGGCCATCACCTTCGATTACTAATTTTAAATAGAGAATACAAAAGTTATTAATTTTACCTACAATAACACACTGGTTATACAAATTTTCAAATGCTAAAGCACATATTACGGTGCAACATTATAAGCTGATGCAATATACGATATTCTCTATACGTATGAATGCTTGGCAAAATTGGATTTCCTTCAGTACTTCTCATATCTTGATGAGTACTGAATGATTACTGAAAGACTTGCCTTTATATTTCTTATAAATAAAAAAAATACTAAGACTTTTTATTAATCCACAAACCTCTTTAGCTATTGATTTACTTTTTAAATCGAAGTGGGGGTAAAAATTTGAAATTTGATTTATGTAATTTTTATTTTGATATATCTACTCAGAAAAGCATTGTTGAACAGTTATTTCTCAAACATGTTTTCTATTCGATTAATAAGTTTTTAAAAATATTGAGATTACTCTCAATTTATTTAATAAGTCAATAACTTCTTCACTTTATTTGCATTTAAAATTTCTCGTAAGTCGCAGAAGCAAAATTTATTTACTCATCTAAATACAGGTAATCACTAAATGTAAACTTAATTTATATATATTATAAGTTTTTAAGTTTTGTATAACTTATAACTTTAGTAAGAACGTATTTAAATTACACAAAGCAAACAAACAATTTCGCTGATTTACATATTACTTTTTAGTATTTACACTTATTAAACTTTTGTTTTGTTTCACAATGCATAGTAATTTTAAAAGACTTCATATTACATTCTTTTGACTGAAAGTTTAATTTGAATACCTAAAATATTTTAAAGGGAAAATTGACGACATATTTCTAATTAAAATAGATTTTACTTTCAGCGAGACAAAATTAAGCGGTTGAATTTAGAGAAAAATGTTTACGCTTGAAACCTGATGCATATACATTACTTTCTATTTATAATTACCATTCCCTTTGACACAGCAAAGAATTTGACTTCGGACAATTTTATTCATGAATGGATTCAGCAGCGTTATTGATTCAAATTTCTTCATTATTCTAAACGATTTCTCGCTCTTTTCTCCTACTACATGAACAGTCTTTAATTAAAAGTTAAATCTGCTAATTAATTTTTAGATTCCGAATTTTCAGAGCATTTTAGTTTAAGTGAACTTAAATTAAAAAGGACATTTTGAAAATATATACAGCAGTTTTGAGAATTAATCGTGCAAATGGATAATTTCTCGAAACTGTAAGCTCTAATAATATTTTAATCATCAAGGTAGATTTATATTTCATGAAATTTTATACTTAAACACGGGGAATCAGAAGAACTTGTAACATTGTAATTCTAGTCACTTATGCTTTTACAAATTATTTCCTTTTTTTATGAAATTTTAAAAATCATAAGAAGTTGCTGTTGCTTTTCATCACATGTAAGTATGTAGTCCACTGTATTCTGAAATTTTTCAACGAATTTGTTAAATGTTACTTTAAAATTCTTTGATCATGAAGTGGTCAACTCAACAGGCGAAGAAAGAAGCCCTTAGATGTAATGTCTTTGTTGTAAGAGCAAATCCACAGATATCTAAACTTTTGCACGTGCAAATCATAAAATGAGCGAGTTTATTGCATTGCTTAAATTAAGAATTATACGACTTTTTAGCACTGGGGTGCTATTTCGTTTAGCCCATATTTTTGTGTACGCGGCTTTGTAGACGTGATATGTAGACAGATTTTGTAGACATGAACTGGCACGGCGAAGATCTTTTGTAATGTGTTTGCCAAATAATGCGGAGGTGGGAAAGGGGTGGGGGGTAAAATCTACAGAAGGTTTGCCATTTTTAATAACGGATCGCCAAGTTTTCTGCCAAAAAATAACATCAAACCCGAACCAAGCTTGGCGATATCTTCCGATTTTGGCTAGAAACTAGAACAGTATAGTTAGAATATGCCTGGTGAACATTGTAAAATAGTGTTAGTAGGCTATCTTAATATAGATTTCAATTCCAAATATGTGTTTTATGAAACGAGAAAGACAAACATGGCACACTCATGGATTATGATGCCCATTCCAAACAGTATTTAAAATGGTGAAACATAATTGGAATATACTTGGCGAAGATTGCAGACCCGTTTCAGGAGGAGATTTTAAGATAGATTTCGATTCCATTTCTAAAACCCTTTATGCAACAAACACCCGGCTTTAGAGAGCTAATTCAGTCCGCTTAAAAGAGGCTTTATCATGGTAGGTCATGAAAGGTAATTCGATATTGCTGTTCAGTTTGCCACCGCTTAATTAAATTTGTACACCATTAATTACACCATAAAATAGTGCTAAATTAGTTGCAACATTTCTGTGGAGAAACCTTGAACCACGATTTGCTGCTTAAAATGATCAGTGTGACCAAATTATGGTTCAACATTTCTCCATAGAAACGTTGTAGCTAATTTAGTTTCATAGTATGGTGAAATGTTGAACTAATTATATAAACGGTGTACTTTTCCTGTCAAAGAAATAAATTTTGGTTCCACTTTTTTATTTTTTTTTATTTTGTTAGTTCATAATTTTTTCACCTTATGAACATATGTTACAAAACTGTTCAATCAGCTTCCCTCTATCAACATTTCGTTATGGAACGTCATTCTGTGGTAGACATTCATGTAGGTATATGGTTTATTTCCGATTTTAAATTCATTTCCTACATAGCTTGCTTTCAGTTAATTTTAATTTTGTGTACTTTCTCAAAATCTATGTTTAAGGTCTTCAAAATCATATTGCTATTTTCAATTGTGCCATGCTAACTGGCTCTTTAATCTTATTATTATCACAGTTTGATGTACCAATTTTTTATTTTCATATTTTCAATATATACACAATATGCTACACTATATGCACACAAAATCTCTTAATTTTCTAAACTGAACAATATCAGCAATAAACATCGATATTTAATTCATTCATTTCTCTGATTTTTTCTCATCAAATATATGTAAAGCATTCTATAGTAGGATTTGATTGTAGCATACTCTATGCTCTATTTCAATTAATTCAAACTTGTGATATTTTACTATTATTTTAAATTATGCTTACTTGGGACGGATAAAAGAGGTACAACATTACTTTGAAGCATTGAAAAGTTCTTCTTCCTAAAAAAAAGTTGCATTTTTTCTATTACAATCCAAGCGTGAGGCGCATTGGACTTTCTTACTTCATGGTGCTGCAAAGTGCATCATAATCCATACGTGGGCCCAATTTGTCTTTCTTGCTTTCTTAGCCTGGAAATTGTATAATACATACCTGGGCCCCCATTTGCCTTTCTTGTTTCATTATACTGGAAAGTGCATCATAATTCATACGTGGATACTATTTGTCTTTCTTTCTTCGTTATGACAGAAAGTGCAATTTCAAGTACTGGAAAGCAAATAGGTATCCTATTATAAGGAAGTAAGTCTAGGAACATCCCATGGAATTTCTGTTACTTTTTCATCATTTCGTAATTAGGGCGAAAAACATTCCTTCACAATATTATTAGTTGCTTCTACACGCCCCTTTTCTCTTCGTAGAAGAGAGAACTTGTTAAGAACCGAAGGCTTTCTTTCCCCACTTTCTTTCAGAGAGAACTTTCCTTCCCCACTGGTGTACATCCCCCAGGATTATCGAGACAAGGATATATTGGAAGAAATTGCCGCAGGAATAAAAGTTGTAAAAGCCGAGTTCCGAAACTTTGACTTATCCAATTTCTGCTGTATTGATTGGTTGCTTGCTTCGTGAAAGACCCATAGCAACTCGGCTGCTTTATTCAGTGCGCATTCGTATAATTCATCAGAGTGAGGTAACAAATATTAATAATAAGTTTTGGATTTTCGTATAAATTTGTTGATTATTTTTTTAACACTTGGATGTTTTAACAAAAAACACTCAAGGGTAATTCCCTATGAGCATGGACATGTGTGTGTGTGTGACCATCAGTAGAAAATATTTTTATTTTTTAATAAATTGCGTTAGAAAGATTTCCGAATTATTATAGCTGTGCTACCAATAGTTTATTTTGAGTAAAAGTTTCTTTTTATCAGAATAGCAACACTTCAAAGTCAGACACCTACGCTGTAGTATGAGTTACCATACACTTAGTATATTTTAATTCAATAACCAATTTTATGTACAAAATTAAATGATGTTTTGTGATAAGAAAGGTACATACAAACTATCATAAAGATTATATCACTTAAGAAGTAAAATTTTAGCAGAAATACAACTCTGACTTTTCTGCCTATACTTCAATGTCTTTTTATGGTAGCATGGATTACACAGCAGTTTTAATTGATATTTCAAAAATTAATTAGTTGTAAGAATTTTAATGATTTATTGAAAAAAAGAAAATTTGTAATCAGCATGAATTTTGTTGAATGAAAATAAATGCACTTTTTATTATTAGGTGGAAACGATATGAAGATCTTTTTCAATAATTGTTATTTTTCAAATAAATGATTCAAGCATGAAACAGTTTTATTTGAGAATTTTTTAAATCAGGTTTCCATAAACTGATGGTACAAAACGATACCCCTGGGCCATTACACTATTCAAGGGAAAAGAGGTATTTTCAAACATTAAAATTGATACCGATTGCTGGTGCCAAACGGTCTGTTAGGACTTGCCGATTTAAGGGCACAATCGATACATGATCCGTAAATAGTAAACCGATTTCTTTTTTTCCAATATGTTTAATGTACGTGTAGAACTTTTTGTACAGTTTCATTGCGAAAAAAATTACTAAAATAAAAGACGAAAACTATTTACCCCCTTTATGCAGGTGATTTGTATTCTTATAAAGGAGGTATATAGAACTGCCACCCAAACTAAAGAAAATATATCAGCCGAAAATCATATTTTCTAAATTTAAATTGCCATCTCTCAGTACGAAAATTAGGCGATATATATGCTTTTTCACAAATCCGCTTAAAGTCTTTGATTTAGTTTGAACTGGTTTAAAATCTGTGAAAATGTAACTGTTTTAACATTTCTGATTTATATTTTAAGACCAGTTATTATTTTCACACTAATGGAACGAGTAGAAAATATTTCTGTATTAAATGCACGTGTTTTCATGAACGCTATCATGTGTAAAAGCAATAAAATGTTTTATTTTTTTAAGTTTCCGTAAGAGTAACGTAATGAATGTATTAAAAGCTCATTTTAACAAGAGTAAAATAGAGAAAAAATATTTCAATACACAGTCGAACTGAATGTAGTATGTACAGAAAAGAAAGAAAGAAACATGTATATAGTTTGTGATTTTTGAAAATTTTATATTAGTGATAGAAGAAAAATAATATTTTTCAAGACTGCTTCCTGCTTGTATTTTGATTTTCATTGAACTACCCTCTTTAAAAAAGCAAAGTGAGCTTCATTTATTAAAAAATACTGAATTTTGCAGAAGTCTGCGACTACGAAAGAGGCTATATTTCATAGTTTGTGAAAGAATAAGTTTTATAATATTTGTTTGAGAATCGTTGGATTGAAAAATTGCTATGCAGAATGTCTTAAAAAGAATGGTAACACGCGTCCATTCTTTATATATTAGAAATAAGTGGGCAATGTAAATCGAATAAAACGTTCAAAATAAGGTAAGAGCAACGGTTAAGAAAAAATTCCTCTCAATCAATTTCAAAAAGTTACACTTTTTAAAGTTGTGCATTATCCCCGTATATAAAAAATTCCAATTAGTAACATATACACATATTAGGTAGTCAGCAAATTTTCATCTTTCCATCATAAAACGTCTGAGAGATATCTTATGAGAAAGATAATAAGGGGCTATATATGAATTTGAGTGTAAACGTTATATATATATATATATATATATATATATATATATATATATATATATATATATATATATATATATATATATATATGTAATGTATAAAAAGGTAATTTGGGTTTTACTAGTTTGGGTATTGGTCAAGCGGGTAATTTCACTGTAAGTTTTACTTTCCTGTCATACTTGCCACGCTCGCTCTGGAGCTATGTTTTATTTATTTTGTTATTTGTCAAACATCAGGCCGTCAATTCTGAGTTCTTTAGATGTACACGTGTCCCCACGCCCTTGTGTCCCCGGATGCGGGTCATGTTGGGAAATGTGTGTGGTTCGATCAGAGATAAGAGAGAGGAGGAGTTGTGTCTTCGCAGACCACGTGGTGTGGTAAGCGTAAATACTCCCGCACATCGAAAATCGGGGGACTTCTGCCACTGGAACAGCTTAATGAGTCCAGGCTGATTCTTGTACCCGTCTCCCCTCCCCTCTTCTCATTCTAAATTGTAACTTAAATGTAATGTTCAATAAACCATATTTCCTGCCTTAACTCTGAAACTTTACTTGAAATATCTGACGTCTCATATATATATATATATATATATATATATATATATATATATATATATATATATATATATATATATATATATATATATATATATATATATATATATTCATTCATAATTAATGTACGATCCCTGAAAAGGGATCATTCGAGATACTTTTTTTTTTTCCTTTTGAGAGCTATTGAAAATTGTTTTAAGCCGAATATAATTATCTTCATATCTCTAAAACTTTTCAGAATATTGTGTTCAAATTTTGTGCATCACCTTTACAGTGTATGGGTCACATTTTACCATTTGGGAATTTTTTTGTGCGGGGGGCCGTGTCGTGTCTTGTCCAAATTTAAAAATCGTAACTTTATAAATCAACGAAATGAACTTTTTCTTAACGTAGTCTTCTTTCTTACTGTATTTTAAGCATTTTTTTTTTCAATTAACGTTTTCCATTTGCCTAATAAATATAGAATTAAACCGTGTTACCATCTTTTTGATATACCTTGTATACACAGTACTGAAAAAAAGCATTCTACCGCTTGCAGAAAATCTGAAACATCGTCAAATTTTTATACCCACCACGTTTACAATCAACCAGTATAAAATAATCTTTGCAAGAAATACCACAATTATCAAGCATGGCGAAAAGTTCAGTTTTGGGCATGGTCCATATTCCACGGGGGAATACATAAAGAGGAACGGGAAGTGTGTTTCTTTGGAGGGCAGAAATCACTCTTGCTTTTCTTTTAAGTGTTTGGCGGGGGGAAGATAATCCCCCTCTGGGATTGTCGCTAGACGTTGAAGATTGATGCTGGAAACGCAATTTCGTTTATATATTGATTATGATGCAGAAGGCGAGCAAAGCAATTCGGTCCCTTCCTCTGAAGTCCATGATTTGAACTGTCTTTGCTTGATCACAGTAAATACAAACTGGAATATTGGATAGACTCCTTGAAGTGTGAGGGAAAGGCGTGTGCTTTGTTACTGCGTGTATGCTTTTTGCTTGAATGTTTTTTGAACTTTTCTATATTTTTGTTGAATGTTTAACATAATTTGTTGTTTAACATACTATAATGTTGAATGTTTAACATACTTTTCTTGAATGTTTTTTGAACTTTTCTATGAACTTTTCTGATAGGTGGTCACTCAACTTAAAACATAGGCGTCCAATTTAAAAAAAAAAATCTTGATTGGATTTTGAGATTTTGCGAAAATCCTTTCAAACTGCGTAAATTTGTGTCCAAGCATCACGTAAAAACGACTGAAGCGAATGATATGAAATTAGGTGTCATGATAGGTGGTCACTCAACTTAAAACATAGGCGTCGAATTAAAAAAAAATCTTGATTAGATTTTGAAATTTTGCGAAAATCATTTCAAACTGCTTAAATTTATGTTCGCACATCACGTAATAACTGCAAAGGTGAAAAAATGATATTTGGTGAAATGATAGGTGGTCACTCACTTTAAACTATAACTATCTAATTAAAAAAAATCCATCAGATTTCGAGATTTTGTGAAAATCGTTTAAAACTGAGTGAATCTTTGTTCCCGTATTACGTAATAACGACTAAAGCGAATGATGTGAAATTTGGTCACACGATAGATGGTTGCTCAACATAAACTATAGGAGTCCAATTTTTAAACATTTTTATTAGATTTTGAGATTTTGTGAAAATTCTCTCAAAATACGTTTATATTTCTTCAAACATCACGTAATAACGACTAATACGAATGATACGAAATTGAGTGATATGATAGGTAGTTGCTAATCTTAATTTATAGGCGTTGAATTTTAAAAATATTTTGCTTACATTTTGTGATCGAAACGTTCATCGCGTGCCACAGATCTAGAGACTCTTTTTTGACACAGCTGGATGTGCCGTATTTCCTGGACCGTATTTCCTGGACCGTATTTCCTAGCCGTATTTCCTGTACCGTATTTCCTCGTGTATTTCCTGGAAAAATATAGTGACCTTCATATTTAACAAACGCTGAAATTCACAAAATGATCCTCCGGTAAATACATTTGTGCATTGCTGGTTTTGGTACTTAAATTGAATTTTATTTTATGCAATTTACTAACTACTAATATTTTGTTCAGTGCCTATTTATATATACAGGGTGCCCGAAAAAGATGGTGGCATGATTTAATTCTTTATGCATAAGATAGTGGGCAATTTAAAAGAAATTCTGCAGAAAACAGGTTCGTTCAATTTAGCACATTTCAATACATAAATATAATTCGTAAAAAAAAGACAGTTTTGTAGATGTATGTTAGAGAGACATTTATATATATATACATATTCTACATATTCTATTATATATCTAGATATTCTACATAAAATTCTTTAAAACACTTATTTTATAATTTTGGATAAAGCATGTTATGCTTTAGTGTAATAAAAAATCTGAAAATTATATAGTGTCTAACGAATTTCTATTACAGTTTTCCAATTTTTGTTTGTAACTAAATATGAAATGATAAAAGTGGTAAAACAATCTTATACACCTTCTTTCATATTTTGGTGATTTATTATTCTATCATAACTGATATATCTATCTAAAAAAATAAATAAAAATAATTATCAAATACAACATATCCATAAGTATAAAGAACTATATATATATATATTTATTATAGAACTGTAATACCGCTTCCTGCCATGCCGAGTCTAAAAAGACAGGCAATGCTATGGATCAAGCAAGCCTAAGTCCCTTAACCTGGGTGACAAATTTAGTGGCCGGTTGGTGACTGATGACAGAACGAAGTTTCTCGAATATGCTGGATTTTTCTGTTTATCTTGATTAAGAAAGAAATTACGTGGAACCATCCAGAAATTTCTATGGGACTTCACGCCCTGTCAAGAAATCTGCTAAAAGAGAGGAACCTCGGATTACTATTGCGTGTGGATAAGTCTTTAACCCTTTAACTCGCAGTGTTCCCGCTCTGGGAACACCAAACTCTGACGTTTTGGCTGTTGTCAGTCACGAAGAATAGATTTGATTTTTATAAAAATAGTTCCGGGTGACATAGCTCCACGAGAATGCTTTACTTTATAGCACGTCATTTCCCGTCAAAAAAATTGTCACGATTACTTTTAACAGTACTGGCATCTGCTGAAAAATGGAAGAATGCGAGAACAGCAGGATAGATTGCCCAATGCTGAAAAAAGGGCAGCCGTTGCCATCTCTCGACTTAACTACCAGAAAGATTGCGGACGATCGAAACTTTCATCGCGTGCCACAGATCTAGAGACCTTTTTTTTTGACACAGCTGGATGTGCCGCACAGCCAGCTGTGTCAAAAAAGCGTCATTAGATCTGTGGCACGCGATGAACATTTCGATCGTCCGCCATCTTGCTGGTAGTTAAATCGAGCGATGGCAACGGCTGCCCTTTTTTCAGCATTGGGAAAGGGTTGCGCCTCAAACGGTTAAAAGATGAGCACTTTGTGGTTATTAGCCATTTACTGACTGTTTGCATAACTAATTTGTGCGAACTCTGCACTTTTTGTGGTATCGACGACGGCATGATTTTCAGTAATATTCGTTGAATAAAACTCCTTTTCTAGTAATCGAGTTTTGCAACAATATACATCCGTGTGTGTGTACATGAGAGAGAGAGACAGCGTATGTGGTAGGCTGTGGCGTCTAAGAATAGGCTTCACGATGATCATAGAATCAATTAAAGTCTGAGTTTAAGTACACGCAATCAGCCTTATAAGAGTCAGATTTATTTTAATTTCACGTAGTTCAGTCCGAATTAATAAATCTGTCTGCGTGTACTTAAACTCAGACTTTAATTGGTCTTGCCTAAGCTACTGAGGCTGATAATGTGAAATTCGGCTCGGGAGTTTTTTATCGTAGTTGCCAGATTAGACAGCATTTTTCCAAAATTCGTAACTTAAGGGGAATAGTTCTTTTCACATATCCTGCGTGTTCTCGAAGAAGAAAAAATATATTCATAAAATTCTTGCTGTAAAACACAACACTCAAGAATACCTAATAAACAGTTTCAGAACATTTCGAAGAGAATCCTCCAAGAGGGGTAGACGTCATAAAGGGGAAAGGGTGGCCTTAATAGAAAAAAAAAATCTATAAAATTCTCTCTTTAAATTTAACAAACATGAGTCCTGTGCTTTAGGCGCAGATTGTTTGTATTTCAATACTTGTTGAAAGTCTATTTGTTACCAATGTGTAGCACCGTGGTTAAAGCCACTGGCATTGGGAGATGGCTCAAGTGGAAGAACAGGGTTCTGTCCTCTCGCGGGGTTGTCGGTCTAGCGGTCTGGAGTTTGGGGCGGTTTTCTCCAGATGCAACGTGAATACGCGCTAGATACCCAGAAAAGCCCGCCCCCCAAGGCATTTGCCCCCATTGTTTTTGTCCTTTCTCTGACGTGGATTTATAAGCGGTTCCTCGTGAATTAGCACACAAATCCAAATGCATGTTCCAAAACAACAACAAGTCTATTTGTTAAATTTTATATGAAAAATGGACATTACATTCCGGTATACCTAATTCTTAAATTTTTAGCAGCGCTCCAGTATAGAGTAAATCGTAGTTCCGTACTTAATTAAGTAGAGTTCAATTTGCCAAATTTATTAGTCGGTAATTGATAGTTATGTGCGGAATCATATCTAAATTAGTTTTGAAATATTTCTCGATTCCATCTATAATTTAAAATTCAAACCATATCTGAAACTTCAACTGTTCGGATGTTCCATAATTCAAAGCATCCTAAGTGAAACCTGGCCAACATTAATTCAAATTCTACGTGCGAACTAAATTATAAATTCTGCTAGCATAATACTGCCATATATGAAGTATAATCATTCAATGATACATGCAATTAAGTCTTGTTTACTTTAGCAGCCACAGAGGGATGAATATTCTTGTATCAAGTAAACATCATTTTGCTTGGTTTGGAGAAATTAAATTGTGATTCATGAAGCTATTTGCATATGCATCTAAATTTCAAGATTTGGCTCTAATTCACATGAGGCATCTTTATTTTAGTGTCTTCAGTAATTATGCTTGTAGAATGTTGAATAAATTAGTCTAAGCATCTAATTGTTTAAAATTATATTACGTAAGAAGAAGGATTTGAATTGAGTCTCTACAATTTTTCTAGATTAGTGTTTGTGTTTAGAAAATGCTTTTTGGAAAAGTATTACATAAGTACAAAGGATTGTAGCTTTTATAATAATGCAGAATGTAATAAAAATCTATCTAACAAGCTCTTAAAATGGCGTTTCTTGAAATTCTGTTGTGACGCAAAACTCTTCAAAAGCTTTAACTATTTATTTAAACATTATATTGCTCAAATAAATCTTTCTGTAAACAAAAAGATTTTTTAGTAATAGGTAAAATCGCACAATTAAGAATTTGCGTGCACGTTCTTATAATTTTATTTTGCTTTCAAAATACAAACGAGCATAATTTTGTAAATTAATTGGAAAAGGATTTGATTTGATTCCCTGTAATTAGTCTAGCATCCAATTGTCTAAAATTATATTACGTAAGAAGAAGGATTTTAATTGAGTCACTATAATTTTTTTTGGATTAGTGTTTTAGAAACTTTTTTTGGAAAAGTATTACATAAGTACAAAGGATTGTATCTTTTATAATAAAGCAGAACGTAATAAAAAACTATCTAACAAGCTCTTAAAATGTTGTTTCTTGAAACTCTGTTGTTCCGTAAACCTCTTGAAAAGCTTTAACTTTTTATTTAAACATTATATTGCTCAAAGAAATATTTCTGTAAACAAAAATAATTTTTAAAATAGTTAAAATTCTTTAAATTGTTTTAAATTTTATTTTTAATTTTTGCAAATAAATGAAATTTTGCTTGTATCCGTTTCCAAAGTATTTGTATGAAGAAACTAAATAGCTATATTAGTTTATTTCAAAAATGGAATCTATATCAATCGGAAAAATAAACCATTTACAATAAAACCTTACTAACGATATTCGATACAACAATAAATACCTCCATAACGATACATTTTTTCTGTCCCGCGGAATTTCCACACATTATAATCTCACCTCCATATAATGATACATCCCTCTAGAACGATAATTTTATTAGGTCCCTTAACCTTCTCACTCCGGCGGTACAACAGTTGTACCAAAAAATAAATCTGACTGAAGAACGGCGCTGGTACAAATGCCTTACCAAGGACTTCTTTCCCCGCTTTTGACAGGAAATCCATTCACCCTTCATGGAAGATTGATAAGAGATTCCCGCCTCTAGAAAGTACTTTTCTTATGCTGTGACGAGAGTCAGGCGGATTAGTAGATAATTGACTGGTGAGAAAGTGGTAGTGAATTGACCGGCATTGAGCATACAGATTTCTATTTTGTTTCGGACTTTTGTGGTCAGTGATATTTGCCCCCACCTACCAAACAAAAGGCAAGGCGTGCTCTTCAGATGGGAAGTAGGGGAATGAAATCTTATAGATTCCGCCGCTTTCTGGTACAAAAATCCTCATGTGTGAGCCGGAGCGAAAAGGTTAAGTATCGTTGTATCGAGGTTTTACTGCATTAGATACCTGGCTACCTTGCGTAAAAATGCCTAAAAAGATTCTACTCTTTACTATTTATATAGATGTACTGAAATACAGAACTGAATATTTCAATATTTATTCAGTGAAATCTCTTGTAACTATCACATACTGAAATTTGTAACTGTACGTTAAGGATCAGAAATACCTTTGCAGAGCGTATTTGGAATCAAACTTGTCTCTGAATATATTTTTTCTTATACAGTAGACACCCCCCCCCCCATAACACGGTAGATATGTTCCGTGTTATATGAATCCGTGTTGTAAGAGCCACAACCACATGAACAGCATTCGTAGTGTTAACAGGCAATACAGAAACATCTGTCTGCTTCTTTTACAGTGTAGTAGGTGTCTTCTTTAACGTGTTATAGGAAAAAAGATTGTAATTTTTTGTCATGTTATACGAAACTGTCTTAAATGAACCCATGTTATAGGGAGCTCTACTGTGTATATATATATATATATATATATATATATATATAAGTAGGATTTTTCAGGCATTTGCTGATTCAGGAAATTACGGGCTTACGTCAAAAACACAATTTTTGGGTCCCACAAAAATACCTCACTCAAAATGTATACCATTAAATATGCAGAGTTTTCTTACGGGGGTACAAAAAGAATTCTCATACACTGCTATCAAATTTTAGGAAAGAAGATAACTGTCTGTCCAATTTTTTATCATTTTCCTTCCTTTTTAAGGTAAAACTTCTACGAGTAAATAACTGTTTTACGATAACTATTTGGATATTTACCAACAATATTTTTAGTAAAGAAACATTGATGTAGTAGTTATAGAATGTCTAATGGCCACATAAATTTGAGCACGGACTGTTAATGGTGGACTTTCTACTGATCCAAAGGAACATTAGACTCATCTTAAAAAGGGAAAAAATAAAGAACGAAACAATTAGTTTCCTACTCAGTTTTTCTAACCTATCCTGAACTATCACTCTGTCACAGTTCGAAGTTTTGAATCACCTGACCAACTCTACTATGCTTCATATTTATGCTTTAAAAATAATATAAAAAACTCCCATAAAATGTGCACTGAAAATTAGAAAATGTGAGGGTTTTGTTCTAATATTGCCTAGACCTTGTTAAACCTATGCCTTGGCGATAGTAGGACCCTGTATACAAGCTTTCATAGCAAATGTTTGTTCTATTTTTAACATTGTGTAATGGATTCCACTATATATCATAATTTTTAAAGTGTTTAAAAATTATGATATATATCACAATTTTTAAACTGTTTTCCAAATGCATGCTACTTATTTCAGATAATCATTCGTAAGATGTTTAAAATAGTTTATCTTAATTACGAACAAACACAAAAATGTGATAAATTTTGGTTTTAACTAGCATATCAGCATTTGTATTTTAAAAGTTTAAAATGAGCTTTTTTGTAGACAAAGAATCTAGTGCAATTAAGAATTTGCTTTCACGTTCTTATAATTTTGATTTGCTTTCAAGATACAAACGAGCATAATTTTGTAAATTAATTTGAAAACAGCAGAATGATAATATTAAACTTCTATTTATTATATTATTCTATTTATTTGTTTGTAGAAGGGAGAACACATTTTCCCCCAAACAGCCATATCAGTTCTATAAAAGCTTTGTTCATCAGTAAATAAGTTAAGTCCTTACCACTCTGTCTTTTTAATCACATCAGGCAATCAAGTAACTGATTACATCGGATAGAAGCACATTTACTCCGTAGTTCCCATAAGTGCCACACTCGCTACCGGCGGCTACTGCAAAACCAATATGGCCTCCCTACTTTAATTACATAATTGTTGCTTTATGACGCTGAAAAGCATTAAAATCTTGGCATGAGGAAAATGGCCTATACGCTAATGTACGTACTCTCGCCTTGAAGGAATAATCCAGTTTTATTGGTTCGGTAAATTATGATTAAGAATTATTTTAGGTCGTGTGGAATCCACACAATTTGTGCGTTTTCTCCTGAACCATGAACTTTTATGCATCGACCTGGAATTGTTTGCAAGCAACTGCGGCGGTCATTTTGGATGTGATGACTTGTCTTCATTGAATGTGTATTTCTAAAGAAGATATACTGCTCCCCGCAATTTGATTTCAGCTTACAAACGTGTCGAAACATTTTGAGCAGTTAGTTACACATATATTTTATCCCTTTATGGAAAATTCGCAGTCTGAAGCCTAAAACTAAACTTTAGCATGCAACCTGAGGGTATTATTGCAAGCTTCAATCCGTATGCGATTTTAAATAATTGCTCTTACATGTTTTTATACAATTATAATTCAAATATTTGTAGTTTAATCTTTTCGGTACGGAGGAACTGGCCGCGGTCATATACCGTATATCTCGGCGTATAACACGCACTTTCAACTTCAAAAAATAACTTTATTTTTTCGTGTGCGTGCTATACACCGAATATAAAATGCATAACATACAATGTAAAATCAATTTCTCGGCATATCCTAAATTTGCAGATGCGTGTTATACGCCTGGATATAGGGCATTCGTGGTGCTAGGAAGTTTTCCACGAGTGGTTGCACTGTACGGAAGCGCAAGGCGCAAAATCGCGTTTTGCGGCATCCATCGAAAAATCAAACATTTTTCTATATTCTAACACAAAAATTACAATTTACAAAAATTGGTTAAGGAAGCCAACATTGGGTGGCGGTAGTACCCTCGTAAGTTCGCTGGATGCCGCCATTGGGTGGCAAGAGTATCCAGAGAACATTTCGTGGCCGCCGCCACTGGGCGGCAGTAGTGTCGAAAAGGGATAAGGAACAGTTACGTCCTATCCTACTAACATTATAAATGCGGAAGTTTGTCAGTTCGTATATTTGTTACTTCTTGATGCTGAATGGCCAGGACGGATTTGAAATGTAATTTGGAATGGATTTTTACACCCTGACTTAACACATAGGTTAAATTTAACATAGAATGAATGTACTAATGTCCAAAAACGTGCAAACCTAAAAAAAGCTTCAGCATAAGAACTATTGAAGTATATATAGAACTATATATAGAAATTGAAATTGTTCCCAAGTCCAAAGCATACACAATATCATTATCTTAAAATGATGTTTATCTAACGTACCATAAATGATTAAAAGATTATGCTTTTATTACTAAATGCAAAATTTTCATAAATTTCTATACTATGAATACCCACTATTCTCAATTTTTCAGTCCAGACGTTGTTAAGGCTGTGTTCTACTTTTTTTTTTTTAATCTTGCTACCTTTAAACAATTTTAAAAGTAAAATTCACTTTTTAAGCACGAAAAGTTTTAGAATGTTTCTTCATGTCTTTTTTTTTTTTTTTCTTTCTTGGAAAATGTTTTAATGTGAAAAAATACAGAATATTCATTAAAAAAAAGAATAATCATATAAAAGGATATTCATAAAATGGAATAAACATGAAAATTAATTCTTAGACGTATACTAACTCTCAATATTTTTCACATTTTGAAAAAAAATTGCCTCAATTTTTAAACCCTCTGAGCGTCTTGGAATTGGGCAAATCGTACAAAGTTGTTTTCATGGTAAAATTTTCATGCAGCTTTAAAATTATAAAAATCGAAAGATATCGGGGGTTATATTTGTGTAATTATTTAAAAAAAAGGTCCCAAATTGTACTTTGAAGACAGCAGAAAATATGCTATGATACCTAAGCGTTATAAATGATTTAAATTATAGATGCATTGCACTGGAAACTGGAATGAAGTGGACGGGATTTTACGTCACAACCGCTTGGAGGGTAGAAGTTCTGAAAATTTCACAAGATGTGTTAGTAGGGCGCACACGATCGCTTCCACAGCAATATTCATCTTGGCATTTGAAGGACAGGCATATGAATACCTTTTGTCCGGTTGAATAACGTATGAAGGTGTTTCAGTTTTTTTGAGTGACTGAAGAGACATTGAATAAAATAAAACCTGAGCAAGATTTTAATACCACTAAATTTAAGGAATACAGGCACCAATGTGTAGCACATTGGTTAAAGCCGCTGACATTGGGAGATGGCTCAAGTGGAGGAACAGGGTTCTGTCCTCTCGCGGGGCCGTCGGTCTAGCGGTCTGGAGTTTTGGGTGGTTTTCTCCAGATGGAACGTGAATACGCGCTAGATACCCACAAAAGTCTTCCCAGAAGGCATTTTCCTCCCCCTTGTGTTTGTCCTTTCTTTGACGTGGATTTATAAGTGGTTCCCCGTGATTTATAAGCGGTTCCCAGCACACAAATCCGAATACATGTTCCTACAACAACAACAAGAAGGAATACAGGCCATTCTTTTTTCTCTAGCATATTATCTCTAAAAATGAAATTGCATAGATACATGCGTGCATACCGGTACAGATTATTTAATTGAGATTAAATTAAGTTTATCAAAATATGTGTGCAAATATTTGACTCCGAGAGTAAATGCAGAATGGACTGTTATCATTCCCGATGCATTTCGAGTTGATGAGCTTTGTTTGGCATCATCGACTGAAGTGCAATGTAACGTAGTTATGCTTAGTCAATAATTTATAGACTATTTAATGAAGCTGGGATTATTTCAGGAATATCCCTTGATAGCGATGCATATATAGCTTCTGAAAATCCTGCTACATTCTAAAGTGATTACAGTACGCCTCACTGATACCGTCCAAGCAGTTATATTGATATGAAGGAGTGCGGTGGAAATTCCATTAAATGGTTAACGATTTAAGTAGGTAATTGCTAGACTTTAATATTTGTTGAATAAATTTTTCATTAGTTATAAATGAATTGATATCTAACAAGGTGATGATGATAAACATCGTAATAATGATGATGATTATCCTCATAATGGAGATAAATACTTAAGTGCTATCCATAATTACCTTTTCTATTAATCTTTTATATTGGCAAATTAGTAACTCGCCAAAATACAAGAATTTAAGATCAAAGATTTAAAAACAAACTTAAAAGAAAATGGCGAACGAACTGAGAGTTACTTCAACTTGCAAATCTAGGGAGTGTCTTCTTATCTCCAGCAACTGCAGCAAGATTTTTTTTTCTTTTTCACGATCGGCATACCTTCGGAAGAATATGGTCAAAAGTCAAAGAGAAGAAACAGAATATTTCGTTCCAGAGAAAGAAAAACTTGAAAATCAGAAAGAACAGAAGAAAAATGTTAAATGAAAAATACATATATATTCATAAAGTTGATAAGTAAAAACGCAAAATAAGAGTAATATAAAACAACATACTAACGTAATCCTCCTCAAAAAATAGTCTCTATTTGGGAGGTGCGTAGAGAAACAGTTTTATGGTATTTGGCTACACTATTGTGAGTAATATTTCGTCCACTCCCAAATATGTAGTATGTCCAGTTTCCGTCTGGCAGCCATTTAAAAAGGACCTCGCGTTAAACGCTAAAAACTCTCTCGTTCTCGCAAATTTTTGATTCCTAAACGCAAATGATGTTAAACCAATTGAAAATTCTCGCCAGTTAAAAGTAGCAAACAGCAGTAGCGCTCGAACATTATAAGCTTTTGCAAGCACTTTCCATCTCCTGCAAAACTTTAAATAGAGCACTGTCACTCACCTACCATACTGTCCAGACGTAACATCCAGCGACTACCACCCTTAAGTTGCAGGAAAATTTGATTGAACGACGGTTCTGCTCCAAAAATGAGATTGAAAGTTGCGGTTCAATAGTTCCTGAAGGACGTAGGGGTGAGATGGTATGGGCATTGTAGAACTGCTAACTGCCACGACGTCTACAAAAAAAAAAGTTGACCGAAAGGGCGACTATTTAGAAAAACAAAGCATTCCTCAACCTTTAAAATGATGTAATTACTATAGGGAATAAACAGTTGTTTATGTACTTAAAAATATTACAGACCTTACATCTGAGACCGTCTAGTGGAATTTTTTTTGACGAAGTTTTTTAAAAAGTTTCCTTCAGTACATCGTGTGTGCGGTTTATATGCCAAATTTGGTGTCCGTCTGCTAATCCGTTTCAGCTGCAGTTGCTAAACCAGCTGCTTATCCCTTCAACGCGCAACTATTTTCACGTCTTTATAGAAAAACAACTTTATACAGTGCCCAACACTAAAAGAGTACACCCGTTGCCATGTCTCGAGTTGGCTATCAGCAACATGGCGGATGATCATGCAGGGCTGAAATCCTTTTTCGGCACAGCTGGTAGTGCGGACCGCAGATTCAAAATTGACAGCCATGTTGCTGGTAGTCAACGAAAGATGCCAAAGGGTGCCACTTTTATAGCTTTGCGACCATTTAACCATTTTTTTTTGCGACTAACAGTTGAAAACGTTGGAAAGAAATGGTTTCACTGCGCGACCAAGGGTTAAAGGGGGAACTTTAATTACAACCACGTTGTATTTAAAAATGCTCAGAGCAGTGTGAAAATTAACTTTTCTCCATCTCTCCTTATTTAAATCAAAAAATCAATTGTTGTTTGGAAGCTTTAAAAGCAGAGAGACCACCTATAAAGAAATATGCCTATACACGCAGCTTAAAAAATCGATATTTTTTATTACTTATAAAAAAAAATATATCCCAAGTATTGCTGTGCTTATTGTTTTATATTGATTCCTCTCTTACGCGAAAAAAAGTAAATAAAAATCAGGCGAGTGCAATGTGTGTGAAATGGCAGGTTGTGACTCAACACTGCACTCTCATTATCGGCGACAAGATGGATTACTTAACGATAGATTGTCATACATGTGAGGTACTCGGATTTGTTGCCATTTTTTTTTCTTTACGTTCCCAGCATAAAATCATGGTGATTTCGTATTGTTCGGAAATTCGGTTGAACTGACCAAGGAAGAATAGGGAAAAGAAGTATGCTTTGCTTCAAAATTTTCTAAACTTCTAAAAAAAAAAAAAAAAAAAAAAAACTAAACTAAACAAACTAAAAAAAAAAACTAAAAAAATAACTAAAAAATAACTGTTAATTTATGTTATGTAATGCTATTGTTGCATTTATTAGTATTATTTTAAATAATAGTTAAGACTCTTCACCTTTCACCCTACGAAAATACGTTAGCTCTCTACAGGAATCCACAATATTACTGTAATAGACAATCGTTCCAAATTTTACTTTTTGTTTTATATACTCCATCGTGTGTATCATTTACAGGGTATCATATTAATTTAGATGAATAACATAACGCAGACATCTATACTTAAAGACACTAAAGTATTTTTTAATAAGATAAAAGTGTATGGCTTAAAATTAATAAAGCTTTTTAGATTTGTAAAGTAGCTTAAAATTAATAAAGCTTTGTAAAATAATACACATAAATGAAAAGCGTACTATAGTACTAGGTTCAGGTGGCACAAAAAGTTCACATTTCCAGCCGCAATTTGCTCCATCATCCTAAAATTTGTAGGAAAAAGAGAAAAGAAAAAATAAAGAATAAGTCAGAATGAAAGTGATTATAACGAGAAATAAATAATAAGTTCGCTAAAAATGTGCTAAAAGATTAAAATTAATAATATTTTGCTAAGTAATACACATAAATAAAATGTATTCTACAGTACAATAGTTTAGGATGGTTCCAAACGCTCCTTTACCTCAGCTGCTAAAGGATGGTGGAGCTGTTTGTAAGTTTAATCACTTTAAGTTTAAACAGTGCATGTTTTTTAGTGTACTTGGTATGTGATAGCTTATTTTAAAACAATTATACAAAAACCTTTGAAAAGTCTAAGTGAAAAGTACATTTCGATTATTATTATTACTATTATATCCATTTTTTTTTTTTTTTTTTTTGTAAACGGAATGTCATAAATACTCTTATACGTCATAGTATAGATAACTATCAATTTCTTCTTTCAAAATATTACAAGTCATCATTAAACAAAGTAATCATTAAGGTTAATATCATAATTCTTTTAAAGAAAAACGATGGTGATTCTGAATGTTTCAAACAAAACAGATGCAATATATATTGGCAGTCATCATTAATTTAAAGAATAAAAATAGAATTAACTCATATTACCTGCTGACACGTACCAAATTCAGTACATATTAGGAGGTAAATAATAATGGTGACCAGTAATCCTTATCATTGAAAATTGATACAAAATCTATATATTATTTTCTGAATAAAGATTGTTAAATGTAATTTTTGACTGTTTTAAATTATTTTTCAATCAAGCTTTAAAAATTAAAAAAATAGTTATGGGTATAACATTACGACTGCTTTAATTCCCGTTGCTTCTGCGTCACTTTAATACTTGATTTTAATTTAAAACGAGCACTATTCTCATACCAGGTTTTCCAGAATTTCCTTATAGCTCTCTTAACAGCTGACGAAGTTTTTCAACACGCAACAACCCAAGTTTCAAACACCGGTCTATTTTTGCACAACCTTAAGCATGTTGAGTTTTGTGCCTAACAATTACGATTTGCGGACAGCTTGGTTTTCTGTTATCATTTGGAGAAAACTGCTGTAGAATCGCATCGAATGCTTGCCGAAGCTTTCGGTGACCATGCTCGCAGTAAATCGCGGTTTTGAGTGGTTCAAAAAACTCAAAAGGGGTGATTTTGACGCAAGAAAAGAAGAGCGTAGAAGATCTCCCAAAAATCTATTATGAGCCACTGAAACCTGGTGAAACCGTTAACACTGATCGCTAACAACAGCAAATGATCGATTTAAATCGAGCATTGCGTGAAAAACGACCGGAATATAGAAAAAGGCAGCACAAAGTCATTTTGCTCGATTATAATGCCCCTCCGCACACAGCAAAACGGGTCAGGCAAACGATCGAGGCGCTCAGTTGGGAAATGCGAAAGCATGCGGCTTATTCTCCAGACTTGGCTCCGTCCGGTTATCATCTATTCGCATCACTGGGACACGCTGTCGCTGAACAACGCTTCAATGCGTATGAAAATGTACGAAAATGGCTCGATAACTGGTTCGCTTCAAAAGAAGAACTCTTTTTTTTTTCGGGGTGGGGGGGGGTTGCATAGCTGCAGTAGAGGTGGGAAAATGTATAAATAGCAATGGAGATAATTTTGATTAAAATATTTTTTTTATCATTTTCAAACAACAGACGTATATAATTTTTACAAAAGATTCCCAGTTTCATTCTTCTATACCTGGTGATTCCTCTTAACCCATTAGCGCCAGACTTTTTTCATCACATTCTCCAAATTATGTTGATGCCAGAAGTGATAAATAAATTTCCGGCATTTGTAGGGTATGAATAAAGTATACCTTTTTCTGCAAATATGAATAAAACAGCAAAAGATTCTCTTTTACTTTGTTATCAATGAGTTTTCTGTGGAAGTCAGATTTATTCTTCGAGAAATTAAAATAGGAAAATAAATTAATGCTATATATTTTTGCGACTAACAACTTTTTCAACCGTCCTAAAAATATACCCTGGGCGTTAATGGGTTAAGCATTTATTGACCCCCGATTTCAAATACGTTAGCAACATTAAGCATCAAATAAGAGTCTTTATATTATTTTTATCGCACCAGCGACATTCCCATCCAGATATATTTCTAGAAGTTACAGAAATTGGACTCTTACATATTAGGATAATTGATCGAACTCTACCAAGGAGCGATATCTTTAAATGGATACCCCCCCCCTTACTGATCCCGCCTGCCCCAGTTGCAGGCATGAAACATTCTTGTCCTCATGATTTTATCGATGATTTCTACGTATCATTATTAGTATCCTCGGGGCTATCATATTGTCTTCCGTGAAGGGAGCACATTTATCATGGGTGCGCCATATTTCGACTAAGTATTCTGTCAAGCTCATTCTACCAAATTGTTTGCTCGGGAGACAGGAATAAAACGTTAAGCGTGGTACATTTGGTCTCTGTTGATCAGAAGAACGAATGAATACGTCATTATTAATCGATTGTGCGCTTTTTCATTTGAGAGTAAAAGCGAATTTCTTAGATTTGTCTCGTGTTTATGCTTCGTATACAGAAACGTTCGAATTTGAGGTGATCGTGTGGAATTAGGGTAAGGGGACGTGGTGATTATGATAACTTTGCACTTTTTTTTAACTCAGTGACATTTTAACCCTTTTTAAGCTGGCAATCATTATCTTAAGTATCCATGGAAGGTAGCTTTGACTTTTAAAGAACAACTAATTAAAATTTAATTTTCGTAGAATTATTTGCTTGTGATTTAAGAAGGTGGTTATTATCCAATCAAAACCACGGATTCGGAGAAAATTAAGGTGTAGTTGTGAAAATTAATTGGAGAAATATAACCAAAAGTTTTGTCTTGAAAGTAAGGCATTAACATTTCTATTAAAGTAAAAAGAAACAGTGCAAACTAAAAATAAACTTATATATACTATAAATTAAAAATGTAACATGTTTCCATTGTAGGATGGTAAAGTGGCAGTACTTGGAGTTCTTGGAATTCGATATGACAGTTTACAGAAGCCCTTTTCAATTTGACTTAAACCCCAGCCAGTAATCTGAGAAGACGAAGTGTTAAAAAGGAGACCTTAAAAATACAATTATTGATGACTAAATGAATGCCTTACAAGCAAATACAGCTCAAGTGGAATATTGGACTCGAATGCTTTTCAAAATATTTTGAGCCTTCAAAACTTTTCATATCTTGCAAAAGTAAAATACCTATATTTTTCTCAAAAGTGGTCTTAGTTTGAAAATTTCATTCATTTATAGCATATCTCTGGAAGAATAAATTTATTTTATGAGTTTTTGGCCTCAGCAATAAAAAGCTTCTACTTTTAAAAATTGTATTTTTACTTAATTTTTTCCGTGTGAAACTCATGTATAATTAGAATTTCAAATACTGCACTGTAAAAACGGACTAAAGCCTTATTTATTTTATTTTATTTTATTTATTTTATTTTATTTTATTTATTTATTTTTTGCTAAAAATGAGTCTTTTTTATCTTTCATGTTTGATTGTAAGTTAATTTATGCAATAAAATGTAACTATCAGAGAATGTACAATTACTTTATATTCGTCCTGTATAGCTTGTGCGCAGCGGATTAAATAAAGTCGCTAGTCGGTTTTCCATTTAACAAAGAATTCTCGCATATTACGTGCGCTGCTAAATGCATCATGCCAAAATAATGCAAAAAGTGACATTGCATTTCTTTCTAACTTAAGCATTAGTTTTT
Source organism: Cheiracanthium punctorium (assembly GCA_038373885.1). Lineage (NCBI taxonomy): Eukaryota > Metazoa > Arthropoda > Arachnida > Araneae > Cheiracanthiidae > Cheiracanthium > Cheiracanthium punctorium. Next base: position 48,929 of record JAWZYV010014367.1, read on the forward strand.
TGGTTTTTCCTCCCGTGAATGAGAATTAAGGCAATTCAGAGGAAGTCGCCATATATTAGCACGATTTTTGCTTAATAGTCAAAATTGAAATGATAATATAAAAAAGGCACGAAGCTCTTCACTCTTAAATTGAATTTGTATATATAATTCTTTTTCATGTACTTGATTGAAAAAAAATTAATGTTAAACAAAACTCAAGTAATAGTGGCATGTTTTCTCAGATGCACGGGGAGATAGGGTAAATGGCAGCCACACAGTAAATATAAAAAAATCTGAAGTGATACCTCTCGACTTTATGAGCACTTGTTCATTAACAAACGTATCAATAATCCGTAATGTATAAGCTTTTTTTTTCCTTTTATTATTGGTAGCCTTGTACAAAAGCTATAATTCATATTTACACCAAAGTGTATAAGATTGTGTGAATGACCTATAATTGCACATACCCAATTAGAGCTTATTCGAATGCAGGATCAAGGCACTCGCTCAAATTAAATGATTTGCTTCCGTAGGCCGAAATATATAAAAATTCCTTTTTTGTGAACAAATTATGAGTTCTGCACACCCCAAAATTTATTCAGGGGATGTGACCGTAACCTGTAACATACAATGAAATTTGCGCTCAATCAAATGCACCGTTTAGACCCTAGAGCAATTAAAATAATTTGCGTCCATAGGCCGTAATGTATAAGAATTCTTTTATGTAGCCCCTTAAAAAAGCAATACATCCTGTACTCACCAAATTAATGCCGGTAGTACGAGAATGGTCTATCGAATGCGCAGTTTAGAAGCTCTCGTGTTCATTCGCATGTGCAAATATATTTGCATATATTATAAGTATGGATTGATAGATAGGAAATGTATTACTGAATTAGGTGCTACAGATAGTAATTTTTTATGTACCAAAAATAAATTTATTTCCTTTCGCTCAACTCAGCATAGTTATCATTTACTGTTTATTATTTTTTTTATTTCTTTTTTTATGACAATTCGCACTTATTTTTCGTCGCATAGTTGTTTTATTAAAATAATAATCCGTATATACAACTATTAATTACAGAATAATTACAATACAAAAAGTGCTAATTTTCTTTTCAAGCCAGTCAATCTTAGTTAAAGAGATAATAATTTTACCTCAATTGTCTTTAAAATACGTTATTTGTTTGGGGAAATTATAAAACTTAATTCAAAATAAACTGAAATAATGCTTAAAAAATTATTACACAATACTGTGGTTTGTTTAAAGTTAATTAGTATCGCTTAAAAAAGTACTTAAAAAAGGTCTTAATTTTTTTGTGTGTGAAAATTTCTTAACAATGAACGCCATTTTCTTTTAAGGAGGTATTGTAATCAAGTTCTAAATAATGAGCTTTAAAACAAAGCAGTTCTTCTCATAATACAATTTTCTGGGCGTAGCAATAAGTTTGGCTTGCTGTTTTCTAAAATTAATTAAAATTCATTGTCATTAATATCCATTATGCTGTTGTCACTGTGCAGATCGTGCATTAAAATCTTTCTTATAAAAAAAGCCTTTTTTTTATAAATAACTTTGATATGTATGCATACATATATGTACATATATTTCATAATGACTGTACTTATCCAAGGAATGAAGATACATAATTTATTTATATATCATATAGAGTGTCCCAGAAACATTTACCTAAGCTTGTGTTCCGTAAATATTGATCATATTATATATATATGTATATGATACGTTATTGATGATATAATGGATACATTTAAACATGATATAGATTTATACATATAATATATATATATATATAATCTCTACTTATTATAAAAGAAGATGTCTGTGGGTGAGGGTGTCCGTGTATCTGTGGGTGTGTCTGTAGGCGGTGTTACGGACAAAATTAAAAATCGTCATAAATTAAAAAGGGTGTGAAACTTATAAACTCTGCCATACTAACATCCTGTTGCAGTTAAAGCTATTCTAAATAGCTCCTCGAGATTACACTATGTTTACAGTGATTCGCTGTATGGGATATTTGAATTGGTATTGCTTGGATATTTTCCACTACGGCGAGATGAAATGTATTGCGGTGCTAATTACGCCTATCTGACAAAAATTATGCATAAATTAAATATATATAGAAAGCTTACTTAATCGCAACTATAATGCGAAATGCTTATTGTTTATGCTAATGCGTAAATTGCAAAGAATCATCATAGAATAAAAAGGTCCATTTTGTGCCAAACAATCAGCTGTTTCTTTAAATGCATGAAAGAGGGAGGCGCGAAGATAGATAGTATTAATATACATATTAGGTTGTATTAGCAGATTTATAAGGATTATATGAATAAATGACAATATACCGCGTTTATAAATATTTCATGAAATTAAAAGTGTTCTGTTCATCCTTTTTCGACGGTTCTTTTACATGTAACTAAATGAAAAGTATTCTAATTTGCGTTAATAAATCCCACAGTAATTTCAATAGAGCAGTTTACTCTAAGTTTTTTTTTAATTAAATTCTGTTTTATCACATGTAGTTATGAGCATATTTTAGTGAAATATTCGCTTGTTCACCTATGAAGAGCGGGTGCGGAGTTACTTTAAAAAATAAAAGAATGTCCATTTCATGTAGTATCTGAGGTATTTAACGCTAATACATCAGCCAAAAAACAGTATGAGGTGGAAATAAAACATTTTGAAAGTGAGGAGTTCTCTGCAAACGTCAAACTTTTCACTTTTAATAGCGAATGAAATTGACATAGTTTTTTTTTTTTTTGTATCATTTTATTGCAATGATCGCAGGTTAATACACATGACGCAAACTTTACGTCAAATATTTGCTTTTTTTATATTACAGATCACTGGAATTAATTCGAACCACTGTTCTGTCTCTTGATCAAGGAAAATTTTCGTTTCCTGCCATGCGAAGATGCGAAGAACGGAGGCATATATATATATATATATATACAATAAATTACAAAAACAGGTACAGAATTTTATGGTATGGATTAAAATATTCAAGACAATCCAAATACGTAAATAAAAAATTCAAAGATTTATCCTACAGTCCCCGTACAAATTCCATTTAGTAAAATGTACCCGAATTTAGATGTGCCCTAAAAGATAAAGAGCTCAGTTCGAAGAATCGGTCACGAAATTTCGAAAAGTTTACGGATTTTACAAAAAATACATAAACCTTTATTGTTTTCAAGAATTACGTTTAAATAAATCAGATGAGACGAGTAGAATTTACGTTTGTATACAGCACTCATTTAATTTAAAATTAAAAAAAAATTAAATTAAATGAGTGTTTAATTAAGTTTAAATTAAACACTGTTAGTGTTTAAATCTAACTCAATCAACATTCAATTAACACTAATCAGTGTTAAATTAATTTTTTTATTTTATCAAAAAATTACCCACGTTTGTCTTCATGCATCAAGGTTAAGTAAGTGTACTTACTCAAATAAAATTACTGACAGGAGAGGGGATTGCTCAGTTTGAATATTAAATGTTATTTTTATAATTTAAATTTGAGAAAATTGTTTTTTGTTCACTCTTCATGTGAAAACGGCTCGAGAAAATTGAAGTAAAATTGGTAGCACAGTAACACGATGGGTTGTCTCTTCCTTCAAACAATAGAAGTCAAATTTTTAAATGTCTTAAAATATTATAAAATCTAAGTAATTATTTGTTCCAGCATCACGCCAAAACGGATCCATGAATAAAACGAAATTTGTATCATAATTTTCTGTTAATGAATTTAATAAACAATCGATAAAATTTTATTATGTTTAAAATAAGATGCTTCAATTTAAAAAAAAAAAATCAGCATCAACGATTACCAAGGTTTGCAGTTTTGGCCTTATACAGTGTGCCCGCCAAAATCCGTTGTCAAGACAATAATTTCTGAACGGAAGAGCTACAGTCATAAAAGTAGGTTCCAGGTAAAGTTGCCACTCAAGGAAACCGCTTACAACGCCACATCGCGTCTAAATTCGGAGTTACAGTTCTTCTCTCAAAAAAGATCCGAGATACGGGAAAAAAGTCAGTTAAAGCTTTATCATCATCGATTTAGCAAGAGATGACGCCTTAATTTGCACCTGATGTTCATTTATTCGCACAGTAATTCTACGAATGGAAGGCGTTTGTTGTGTCAAATTTTCGTAAACGGCAGCACTTACATGACATTAAGCTCAATCATCCTTCATGCTAAAAGGGTTTTCCGTCAGCAACAATATGCATCTCGAAAGTAAACTACAATTCCCGCTGGAAGTTAGTTGTACAATATAACCGTTGACACTCTGGTAAAAGCATCAGTAATACTTTTTTTTACGCCTTGCATTTTACGCCTTCAATTTTTAACTTTGATTTACTTTTTAATGTGCTCAAGATGTCAACGGACAACAAACTTTAGAGGGCACACTGCATATATACTTATATTCAATTTGGTGAAAAATTCCGGTGTGGAATTGGCATTCAGAATCCTAAGGATTAAATTTCTTAGAATTTGAAATAATTGAAAGGAAATGAACGATAGTAAACGCATTTAAAAATAAAAAATTAAAAATTAAAAAGATTAATATACGAAGATATAAATACATATATATATATATATATATATATATATATATATATATATATATATATATATATATATATATATATATATATATATATATATATTTATATATATATATATATAATTTTTAAACTTTTTTAAAATTTTATTTTTATATTAATATATTTATTTATTTATTTATTTTGTGAAGAAAAGAACATTTAGCTAAATTCTGAAAAAAGTTTTAAAAATGTAAATTATTTAGTTAAAATCTAGGGCAGTTGCTTACTTATGGACAGAGGGGGTTGAAATTATGGTTTAACCTATCCTATCCCACAGTTTCAAAGATTACAACTTTATTTTCAGTGTAGATTTCCTGAATTAGTCTTTCAATGCACCACCAATCTATTCTACGTTGAAAAGCTAAAGCGGAATAAGCATGATAGTGTGAAAGTGTGAGAGAATTTCTCAGATAAAGAGCAGTTCCCTGTATTTGTATCATACAGGCGATAAATTACGCTTACTGATCTCGGCATATTGATAGATAGCAGAAATTTGGAGCAGAAAAGTCAGTTATGGTGAAAAGTGTCTGATAATCAACTTGTTTGGCATGATTTATCTTTCTTGTCAGAATTATCAAAAGTCTTGTCAAGTTTAAAGTCAAGAAACCTTTTAGCAGTTACTTTTACAATTGTTACATTCGCTTATCATAAAAATTGTTTTATCATAAACTTCAGGTATATTTAATTATCCACTGTGTGTTATTTTATAGAGAACATGCTAAAATCCATCTAATTACCTAACTGCAAATGAAGAGCTTTGTAAATGCTGAATTTCAGGCATTAAATGCTTAAACGAACTATACATCAAACTTAAGTGCACGCAGTTCGAAGTGCTGATAAAACAAAGAAATTCCGTATTCTTAGCTACTTTCAATTATAAGTCTTTGCATATCCTAAAGCAATTGGTGAAACGGTTTAACAGCCATGCCCCTTACGGCGTACCTCAGAGGTTTGTAAATTACGCTAACTCCAATCGGAATTCACGTTCAGAGTTGAAATTGAACTTGTAAATTTCAATGATAACGCTTGAATACTAAATATCTTATTTTGCTATTCTTAAAAGAGGTACTTTGGCTGTTTTGGAGCAATTAAGCCCAATTTTCACTTACTTCCAGAAATGGTTCGGAGTAATTTAATTTACATTTCTTTAATTGTCTCCATTTTGAACAGACTTGCTTGGGATATAACTTTCGCGAAATGAAATTTACTGCTTACTATTTTTGGATTAATTTATTTCCATGCTATGCTTATTATTTCATGTGCTCCAGTTATTAATAACAAAATACTGTAGCATGCCCAAAATCGCAAACTTCCTGGGCATGCTACAGTATGCTACTGATTGATTTTAACATTTTTATCTATTTAGTTTTTAATAAAGCGCAGTTTTTTGATGGTAAAATTTGCTTCAAAATTTTCAAGTTGACATATTTAGAGGAAAGTAAATGGAAAAAATTATCTTGAAAGAAAAAAAATTTCATGCAACTCATTTAGCAAATGTCTATTCAATGTTTATTCATAATGATGAAAGAATGAAACATAGAAGGCTAATTTGTATATAATTTTTTTGCATTTATAATTAAAATTTTACAGTTTCATTAATCAAGATTTTGGCATGTTTATTTTCTGCAAATAATCTTTAAAGTCTTTCTCTCTCTTTTATTTTTCTTCTGTCTGAGAATATGAAAAGTTTTTTCTTTATGCACTTAGTACATAGGACTCAAATAATAAATGAAAATAATCCTAAAAACATGTTTTAGAACTCATTTCATAATTCATTTAGAACTCATTCAAAATACGCTTCAAGTATACTAAAACTTACCATGCGATTCTTTTTTATGGTTGCTCTTATTTACATATGCCAATCGATTAGATCATGAAACTTCTCTCTATATAATTCAGTCGTGAGAAAGGATTTTTATGAAAATATCAAGGGCTATTTGAAAGTTCTCGCGAATATGTATGAGACGTCAGATTTTTCCAGTAAAGTTCCAGAGTTACGGCAGGTAATGTGGTTTATTGAACATTACATTTAAGTTACAATTTAGAATGAGAAGAGGGGAGGGGAGACGGGTACAAAAATCAGCGTGGACTAATTAAGCAGTTCCAATGGCAGAAGTCCCTCGATTTTCGATGTGCGGGTGTATTTACGCTTACCACACCACGTGGTTTGCGAAGACATAACTCCGCCTCTCTCTTATCTCTGATCGAACCACACACATTTACCAACATGACCCGCATCCGGGGCTACAAAGGCGTGGGGACACGTGTACATCTAAAGAACTCAGAATTGACGGCCTGATGTTTGACAAATAACAAAATAAATAAAACATAGCTCCAGAGCGCGCGTGGCAAGTAAGACAGAAAAGTAAAACTTACAGTGAATGTACCCGCTTGAACAATACCCAAACTAGTAAAACCCAAATTACCTTTTTATACATTACATGTATGTTCAAAAATATTTAGCCAAAATTTTAATTATAATTTCATCAAGATATTTTTACATTATCACAATTTTGAAATGTGAAAATAAATACAGATGCATTTGTGTTAACATTCTTTTTTTTATTATTAAAACTACTCTTGTTATTAAGACTGAACTATATCTATTCCGATTGATACCATAGAGGTCTTTACTGTCTCATCCCAGGATTTTTATCAACGATATCAAATGTGTACGACAATTTTTGAAAATTGAATAAAGGATATTTAACGTTCCATGTTTTGTTTATTTCTCTTTTATATTTTCATTCACCGACATTTTTAGACGCACCTTGTACGTTAATCGTGTTGTCAAATTGGAAACGATACTTTCAAAACTGTTTTGCGATGTCAAATTGCAAAGTCAGTCTGAGATAGCAGAAAAGGGAGTTTCTTATTTACACCTTACAACAAACATACACATACTACTACTCTGTTTAAAGAAAAATCCACAAGATTCCACTCATCAATAGCAATATCGCAATCTAGTTGTATACTTCCCAGCTTATTTTCGGTTATTTATAAACTTGACCAATTCTTGCGCATCAATTTATTAATGCAAAGTTAGATTCAAAATTATAATGTATACTTTCTTAATTTAAAATTATCCTTTAATGGATAAGAGCGACGGTAAAATATAGGCGCGTTTTGCATTAAAACTACCCATTTCAAATTTCTACTTTTCCCACAAGCAAATAAAAAGGACTTATTTCCTTTTGCAATCTCGAACAAGAAGACTCTTCAGACTTAAGTAAGGTATCATTACCATTATCCATCGATTTATTTTATGATCTACTCTCTTAAACCCTATTAAGTAAGAAGGAACCAATCTGATAGTTTTTGATTCTATGGATTCATTAAGAATGTCTTATTACGGTGCTTTCAAATCCATGGGGGTATATTTTGCACTGAGAAGAGTCAAAATTATCTCCTACTGAACTAAATTTCTAATGTAGTACTTCCCCTTAATATATATATTTTTTCTTTTAAATAAATCTTTTGGTTCTGATATACTACTACGTTACTTATGTTCAATGCACTACTGTACGATTTTTTTTTTTTTTTGCCTTTTAGAATTATTTTTTAAAAGATGCTGCATTCCACATGAATTTAATATTATTGCTTTATGTTACGTGATTTTCTTCCTTTCTTTTTAGATTTGTAATAATTTTTATAGTATAAAATATGAATAAACATTACAATATTCACTATTTAGCCTTGTGGATTGATAGATACATTCTTATTTTCAAGTAACCTGATGATACACACAGAATTCGTTTTATTTGTTTGAAAGTTTGAGTGGAGTGTTAATACGCTTATTTTTTTTTATAAAAATGGCCGCATAAGAATTTTTTAAAGGTTCTGAAACTTACCAGACCCAAGACAAGTTTGTATGTTCTCTACTCAATAAATAATTCAATTGAAAATTAGAAAATTTAATTCAATTAATCTAGAATTTATGCACTGCAAAGCTTAACTTTCGCATATATAAGAATGATCTTTTACTTTGATCTGGCACATTGTTTAGATTCTTATCAGATCTGACCAAGTTTGTTTGTTTGTTTTTACAGTAAATTTTTACGTCAAATATTACCTTCCGGGATTTCAAAAATCTATGGATTTGTTCAGACATCAGCATTGATAATGAATTCACGAACCTGCATCCAGAAATACCTGGAGAGTTGTATAAAAACTTTCCTTGCGAAATATTTTATTATTTTTTATTTTTATTTACATTTTTTGCAATTTTTTATAAGACAAAACTGTAGTCTTGCTGTTGTCTTAAAAAATGAGGGAGATAATGTTTTAGAAGTATGCTTTCAAAAAATCCCTCAGTCCCTAGACTGTCAAAGATTGATAGACAGGGCCTGTCAAAAGATCCTTGATGTTGAACGAGAATGGAAAGAAAAAATTCTCCTGATAGAAGTTTTTTCAAAATTTATGTTTCGCTCTCCGTTGGCAGAAAATTTATGGCGTAAAAAGTTTAAAACTCACAAATCGTGATAAATCTTGTATTTTTTAAAGTATCGAATAAAAAATAAATTGTTTGAGTACATCTAGGTGTCTACATAAATTGCAATAAATTCTGATAAAAATGTTAGTTTGCAAGAGTGTAGTAGTAAAATAAATTTTAAACTATAAAAATGTCAAATTGTAAGCAAAGTACAAATGAAAATTTTTAAAAGTAGAGCCTTAAAACTTGTGTTACACAAAAATCTTTACTTAATTGCAAAAGACATTTTTCTTATATTAGAGATTTTAATTCATTGAAACTTATTAGATGCTAAAATGTTATTTTTTAGCTCGGTGTAATATACTTACACCTATTCTTAATAAAAATGGCTGATCTATAACTATTTCATAAAAGAAACTAAAGTATAAACACAATATTTTTATAACATGAATATATTTCCAACACTTCTAAAATCATACTGTCGAATATCTTCAAATAGCATTGCTTGTGATTTTTTTTATTAAAAAAATAGAAATGGAATAATATTAGAAACTTGATTTTGCAAAAATGTTTTCATTACGCTGTTAAATTACTTATATAACATTTCATTGATGCACATCTTTTTTCTGCTAATCTCTACTTACGGTTTCAAGGGATACATGTGTTTCACTCATTTTGAAGAATGAAGTGTTTTTTAATTTCCTGAATGCAAAGTAAACTTGTATGAGAAATACTTTTCACTAACTACACGCTTAAATCTATTGATTAAAACTAACACTCCTTTATTGATTAAATTTCTTATCGGCTGATTTAAATCCTTTTACGCCAAAAATACTCACTAAAGACAATAATTTGCAATCTCCTCCATTCGCCCCAATGCTCAGGATTCGCTAGATTCTATTATACTCGATTTTTCACTAAAATCTTGTCTATTTGAGAATTATGTCTCTCCCCCACGGCAAGATGCGTAGTAAGATATCCTATTACTATCACGTGACCAACGCTCTTCAACGGAAAACGTTTACATGGTCACAACGCGGGAATCGTGGCTTGCGGCGAGCATCGAAGAGCACACATGTCGTTATCAAAATATGAATTCAAAGGGTTTCTAAAGAGGATACCCGATGATACTTTAGAATGAATGTATTCGCTGGTGATAATTTTATTTTATATTCGAATACCAAATGCATCTTTTTCATATTCAGAGTTGTGAAATAAATTCAACCTAAATGTGGACAGGATGCTTTCGGTAAAAATTTTGTTTTAATGGACATAGTTTCTTACGATTGGATTATAAAAATCTCGTCGCTGTTGTACAAATGTAGTTATATCTTCAGTCAAGTGAGTAAGTACTGTTTTACCTTTTTCATGTAAATAAATTTGGTTGCTGCTTTAATTAAATCTCACAGCTGGTTTAACCATGATTGCATTTGTATATTCTGACTGTGCTGTGAATTCGTTTTATAACTAGAGACTATAGTGAAATTATATTCTATTTATTAAAAAAATACTTTTTTATAGTGTATTAAGATATATGTAATGTATTTGCCTTCATTTAACATTTATTTTCTCGGGCTTATAATCATAGATTACAGCTCTGATAATAAAAAATGAAGAAAACAAATAATTCAATATATTAAATCAAAAACAGCAAATTTTCATAAAACACCCTTTTTCTAGCTTAAAATAATCATATTAATTGAGTACAGATATATTAATTAAAAAATCTGATGTGTCCAACACATGACTTCCTTGCACGTCCATTAGATCAAAAATATTTTCGACGCACTTCCTCTAAATGTATTTCTTTGAAAGAGATAAAATATCAATAATAGTAAGGTTTAGCGTTTTCCAGCCAAATATTTCGATATCGCCAAGCTGAGTTCAATTTGAAAGATTTCCTTCTGACACTTTATTTGGCGATATTTCACCAAAAGCCGAATAACTTGAGATAGTCTGCGACATTTTGGGGATAGCCAAAGTAGTCATTGACCACAGACTTTCATTAATTGAATGCATCCATACACCTCAATGTTTTAGAAGTCATTTGGCTCACCCTGTAAATAAATTCTCAGTCGATTGCTGTCAAAAAAGATATTGAAAACAGTTAGATATTACAATAGTTCTAAATACAAAAGTTAAAAAATCTACGGGTTAGTTTTAGAGTTATACAAAATACGAAATAATTTTTGGCGCCAAATTTGGCGATATTTCGGCGAAACTCGTCAATGTCGACGACATTTGGCGAGATTTTAGGCATGAACCAAACAATGACAGATTATCGCCAAATTTGGCGATATTTCGCCAAAACTCGCCAAGAACGATGAAAAATGGCGATACTTTGGGCATGGACCAAATGACTGACTATCGCCAAATTTGGCGATATTTCGCCAAAACTCGCCAAGGTCGAGGACAGACGGCGAGATTTTGGGCATGTACCAAACAATGACTATCTACAGTAGTGTTATATTGAAGATGTCCATAGACATTAAAGTACTGAAATTCTTTCCGGTGGTCCTGTAAATTGGGTAGATTGGAACCAAAAATCGAGATGCACAACTAGATGTTACAACATTCTTATATATGAAATTTCATAATAGTTTTTGAGATTTGAGAGTTAAATATGCACACACGTACACCAAAAGTCGCCAACCTTGGCGACTTTTGGCATAGTTCTTGAGGGAGGCACGTGACCGTGGTCGGACCATTACCTAACTTATGTGGTAGGACGGTATTGTGCTTGAAATGGATGAATGCCCCTAAAATTGCCATTGACCGTAATGTATTGGAAATCTTTTGAGTGTTCCTGTAGCAGAACTACAAATGATAAAGACACTTTTTTTAATGGAGAAATTCATTTTCTAACTCTTTACAGCATACATCACTTCTGAGTCGTTTGAAATAGCCCAATACCTCTAAAAAACGCTTTGATGAATTTCGGCCCATAGAGCGTAATGTATTTCGAATCTTTTGGGCGGTTCTGTAGATAAACTATCCAGTCGAATGGAATCGAAAGGGGAGGTGCACAACTAGATGTTACAGCAATCCTAAATATAAAGTTTCGACATTCTACGCCTAATAGTTTTTGAGATATGCGAGTTTAATGAGTTTCGGCCCATTGAGCGTAATGTATTTCGAATGTTTTGGGCAGTCCTGTAGATAAACTATCCAGTCGAATGGAACCAAAAGGAGAGGTGCACAACTAGATGTTACAACTATCCAAAATATGAAGTTTCGACATTCTACGCCTAATAGCTTTCGAGTTAGGCGAGTTTAATGAATTTCGGCCCATAGAGCGTAATGTATTTCGAATCTTTTGGGCGGTCCTGTACATAAACTATCCATTCGATTGCCACCAAAAGGGGAGGTGCACAACTAGATCATAGAACAATCCTAAATATCAAATCTCAACATTCTACGACCAATAGTTTTTGAGATATGCGAGTTACATACATACGTACGTACGTACGTACGTACAGACGGCATGGAAAAACTGGCCACAGCAGACTCGCCGCTGGTCAAAATGAGTTGCAGACGCGTTAATATGATCGTGCATGCTAGCCTACGATAGGATGCATCGAAAAAAAATTTAAAATTAAATTTAGAGGTAGTCAAAATCGGTTTTTTTGTCGAAATTTGGCCCCCAAAATTTTTCGGGATCACATTACTTCCTTATACTACGTACAAGGAAGTAAAAAGGACTGATTTTGAAAAAACGCTCATTCTATAGCTTAAATAATGATCATAATTGAGTACAGTTATATTAATCAAAAACAGACAGACACTCCTCTTTTTTGATTATTATTTAGCCCATAGGTTCCCAACCTTTTTTGAACTGGTGCCCCCCTTTTCTGGTGAATATTTCAATACCGCCCCCCCTTGCACTCCAGAGAAATAAGAGCGTACATAATGCATGATGGAAACAAGAATTAAATAAAAAAAATACTAATAGATAGAATATTGTTGGAATTGAAACTGTACTGAATTTCTTCTTCATTTAAAAAAGAGGAATGGAAGTTTTTAGAGAGGTATATTAGAGAGGTATCTCTTTCTCTCAACAGCGAAGTCTCATATCGAAATATGTGAATTTTCACACACGTAATAGAAATGAATTATCAGAGTGATTTTTAAGTTTTTTTAGACTATATTTGGTTTAATCTTCCCACGCCCCTCCGTGCCATTCAACGCCTCCTAATTTTCTCTGGGTCTTTTACCGCCCCCCTGAAAGCCTCAAACGCCCACAAGGGGGCGTTATCGCCCACGTTGGGAACCTATGATTTAGCCTAAATGGAGCTGTTGTATAACGATCAAAAATTGGGAATTTTTCGCTCCATTGATTTTTGTTGATTAATGGAGCAAATTCTACTCAATCGGGAGAATGGCAGTTTGAAGTCAATAATTGAGTAAAAATATACTCCGTTTGATTATTATTTTACTCAATAGATTTAAGCGTGTAATATTAAGTCATACATATCCAGGGTCCTCATAATTACTCAAGTTCTCTTTTTCAGCGAGATGTACAGAGAAAAATACCGGTCAGAATGCCACCAAATTTGCAAAAAACCTTTAATGAGGCCATGTGCGATATAGTTGCATAGAAAAAATTCAGTTCACAAAATCAATTCACAAAAAATTCAGTTCACAAAAAAATTCAGTTCACAAAATCACCCCCCGGGTGGCGTTTCACCACGTTTTAGTCCGAATAAAACAGACAAACAACCATCCTCATGCGAAGAAAACAGTGAAAAGTTTGTGAAGTAGGTGTTTTATACCTCTTCACGGGGGAGAATTTGCATATCAGCAACTGTAACTTTGTAAAACACTACATGATGGTGATTTTTTGATCCCCCTCCCCCCCGCAATCTCTCTCCCATTGTCTGAAAAAGGTTTCTTGCGAATTTGGTAGCATTCTGATCAGTAGTTTTTGTTGTACACTGCTCTGAATGGGAGAACTTTAATCATGAATACCCTGTATGCAAATTGATAGGATTTTGCAGCAGTAATAACCTACCTTTTAGCTTATCGGAGAAAGCACACACAAATGACTACCTCTGATTAGTTTTAACGAATTGTGTGAGCGTAAATTTTGATCAAAAGAGGCCTCTCAGGTCTGAAAATTAGAACGACCACATTTCACTCACGTTTCATTGATTATTGTTCCAAAGCTAATGAAGCCAAGTGTACAGCCAGCTAATTAAAGATATCTAATCGAAGTTCTTTCCTAAATAAATAGACTACCCTGCATACAGCCAGAGAATGGGGTTTGTTAAATGACTTTGTTCGGTGAAGTTACGAATAAAATTTAAGGGAAGTAATCAGAAAGGGATATGCGCGTTTGATTAACGTATATTCTTTTAATTAAATGATTTTTCTAAAGCTTTCTTTTTCAATCTGAAATAAAATACATTTCAGAAAAATTACTATGTTATGTTTTTTTGTAACTGTAATATTGAACTCAATAATGATTATTAAATAGTATTCTAAAAGTATTTTATTGGTTGTACTTTTATTAACATTCCTCGATTTGTCTTGGCCAATTAAAAGTTCAAGGATAAAACTTCTTACAAATATTTAATGTGTCTCAAGTCATGTTAATTACATAGTTAAACCATAGCAAATAGTCCTAGTTATGTCATTTATTTTCATTCTTGCAATTTTGAACTTTTCAATATTAGATGAAAAATGCGTACACTAGTGTATTCAAGAACATTAGTGTTAAACTACAAATTTATATGAAACACTAAAAACGTCATTTACAATATTCTTTAATGATTTTTTACTTCCGGTTAATAGTTAAGTAAAGATTAATGCTAAATTCTTGTTTAATTCTTTTAGGAAAATAAGTCTTGTGTCAGTGTATCGTACAAGACTAGATGATAAATCAATAAATTGTGAAAAAGTTAGGTGTTTATTTTAACATCCTAACACTTATTTCATATTAGCAATTTATCGTATTCTGCGATCAGAATACAAAAATATCGCAATGTCTGTAAATGATAAAAAATGAAATCATCAACAGAATTTTTTGCCACTTAAGTTGCTCATTTCAATTATGTGATCGATTCTAGAGATTTTAGAGTCGGAAAATGAAAATACTTAAATATCAAATTGAATATTGATTTAATAGCGCTTTAAAAATATGATTTTAATGCTATTTTTGCGACTTTAATTCATCCGTATTTGTGGCAACATTTCCACGATGCCATTACTTCTGGTAACTGTGACAGAACATCCAGAGCATGCACACGCATATGCTTTTAACCCCTAGCAGAGGCAGCTACGTTTACTGTTCTAAAATTGATACTGTTTTGAGAGTTTTAGACTGATAAAATATGCCTGTCCTTTTGTATTTATCCATGATTAAGAATCATTAAAAACCATCATTAATTTTTAAATTAAAAAAAAAAAAAGTTCTTTCTCGATGCGAAAAAAAGCGTCAAAAATTGTTCTCTCAGCAGTTCCATACCAAAAGTCGAAATATCATATTTGGCAGTTGCAGATCTTGTCACTTGCGAAAAACAAAGTTTTCCTAATGATCATTTCCTAAGCAACTGTGCGTCTGTATAACAAAATGTGTGGAAACACATTACGCAAAGTAAGACGTAAAGCATTTCTCATTTCATAGAATAAACGTCGCCGTATTCCTTGGGTCAAGTCTAACCTCAGCTGAACTCAAGTTCAGTGGAAGAAGGTACTGTGGACAGATGAATTTATTTTTACAGTTTCATGTGTGAATATTAGCCGAAAGTTTCTTTAGAAGAAGGCTGAAGCAAAGGATCCATTTTGTTACAAAGCGCATGGTTCTTAAAGTAAGTTCTGTGTGATAGTGTGGGGCTGCTTTTAAGAAAATGGAGCTGCTTATTTGCGTTCTTGTAGGGGCACAATATAGAGATGAGACGGGCTCAGCCCGAGACCGGACCCGAACCGGACTCGTGCTCTGTAATTCCCAATTGCGTTCGGACTCGGGCGGGCTCGGGCTCGTGAAAAATTTCTCATTTACTGAACATACTCCTTGAAACAGATTTTAAAAAGTTATTCGTGAGGAAAATAGAAGTACATATAAAAAAAAAAAAAGAATTAGCCGCACGGGCGCCTAGAAGGTGCGTGAAGCTCTTTGGGTATTTCAGAAAGGCGGCTTATATTGCTTAGTTAGTCATCAGATCGGACATTATTTTATAAACATGGATATAAAGAATTACTAGTAGAAAGTGCATTGAGAGTTTGCAACTATATTTGTCGTTAATTTGCATGAACAGCAAAATTTATTGTATTCTATCAATGAAGTAATTGAATTGTTTTTATCTTTAGCTGAAATTTCTTTGAGACAACCCCTTATAGTTTGGCGACAAATGCTGAAATTTTTAACTTGCGATATCTGGGTAACTATTCCACTCAGATTTTTTGTTTGTTTGTTTACTTCTTAGACACTGTGCAACATTTTTCCAAATTTAAGCGATAGAAAAGGAGGAACTGTATAAAAATTAAATTTTGTATTTTAATACATATACAACCCCTGGTAAAAAATGCCATATCTGAAAGCTATTATTACATTTGACGAACTTTTCTAATTGAAAGTATGTTTCTATCACTTAGAGTTTAAAAGATAATCTATATATATATTAAAATGTAGAGTATTTTTTATCCTTCAACTATAGATTTAAAACTTCCAAATGTCAGTTCATTTTTTATTAAATCAAAAAAGTTAGATTAACGTCTTTTTCTAACTTTAAAACTACATTATCCATCCTACCAGGTTTTGACATCAAGCATACATTGAAATGAGAGATTCCGTCCCTAGCTTTCCCAGATTTATCATCACTTCAAATGACCATTTGAACGAGGTTTTAGTGTTTTGAATCTCTGATTTGTATATACGATGTAAAACATTATAAGTACGGAATTCCATGTCCTTGTGTTGTTTGTCAATTTTATTTGCATACAACACTTATAAAATGTAAAATACAATAATTGTATTTTATAATATCTATCCCCAAATTAAGAATCCATAATTTTTTTATAGAATTTTTCTATTATTTTCTTTTCAAAGAAAACGTGCAAAATTCTAGGTGGAAACTTTAACAAACAGTACATATTTTAAAATAACATATTAATTTAAATACGCCTTCTAACTACCCACCAAGTGAAATTCGCTTATTGGAAAGCTAAAATTAATTTACTGCACAAACGGCGTGTATCTTACTGAAAAAAAAAGCTTTAATTAATAAAAGCGTCATCTGCTTTACGATATAATCTTCTTGCCAAAGCTTCGCAAACGTTGCAATTGAGATCATATTTTTAGAAAATTCTTAATTTCCAAGCTATTGTATGGGTGATAAATATTAGGAAAACTGCAAAAGTAATTATAAAATCACTAAACTTTTACAAAACATTTTTAAAGCTACATTTAATAAATGCAAAAATACAATTTATGATAAAAATTGCATTTTCGAAGTTTCTAAAGAAAATTTAATCAAATTTTTTTAAAGTTATAGAAAATAGTTTTCAATTCTTTTTATTTTTTTAACTTATATAGGCATTAAAAAAATACAAAATTGAAAGAGAAGCCAAAGTATTAGATAATCTTTTTTTTAACACACAGCATTGTTATATCACTTGGATCATTTGCTGCTTTATTTAAAAAATGAATTAGCAATTTAAATTATTTCTTATACTATAAGTTTAGGTCTAGTAGTTTCTTAATACGAGGGGTAAATTATCATATGAATTGCGGCATCTTCCCGCATATACACTGGAAAGATCCCCCCCCCCACTTATGGTGTAAGGAAAATGCCACAAAAATTAAAGAAATGTCTATGATAACAGTAATTATCTCGAAATAAACAATTCTGAAAATGCTTAGTTAATTTTTTTCCTTCAAAATTATTTACCTAAAATTGTTAAGAATACAAGTTTTAATTTCAGACTGTACAACATTTATTCAGTACAAATTCCTACCACTAAATCAGTACTCTATTGTAATCGTCGTACAACCATTTCCTGCATTTCATGCGCTGAATCTAATTACACCTGAGACCTTTTATAGCGTAATATTATCCTTTACATATAGCACAAGTTTAATTCTGACCGATAATGTAATTATTACATTGAGTTAATTTCATTATAAACAAGAAGTTTGATCCGTTTTCCTCTTTTAGTTTTCAAGAAATTTTCTGTTTGATATGAATTGTGAATTACAATTGTTTAAAATTCTTAATATCTTAAAAGAAATCAGATTATAATACTCTATCTTAAATATTACAGTAAAGTATTAAATACTTTGTCAAATAATTTAAAATGATAATTATTACAATATTATAATTATTAAATTTCATTTATATTTTACGCTATAATATACGATATTCAAAATAAAAAATAAAGTTCATTTAATTTATTTCTTAACAATGTTGCGTCTTACCCCAGTTATAGGGTAAGACGTATACTTCCACACGCTTATTTGCGTATTGCTGCATGGTTATGAGCGCTTCTACGCGCTTTGTGCATGCAACAGACTGCGGAAATTCCCTTTTATTTCCAATATCATACTTAAAATAAGGTGATAAAAGACAATGGATTAAAATTCAACAATGTAAATTCATAATCCAGGAGTACAATGAGATAATATTCCTAACCACAAGACTTTCAGTATTGCTATCTGTTGACACCTAAAAATACTAGAGGCAAACATGTGTCCTCTCCATTTTAATTTTCCTCCAAATTATCTCATACTGTTTACAAATGGAGACATGATATAGTCATAAAAACAACGTACATATACTTTGTGAAAATCTATTGATATTTACTGCAGTTACGGCATTTACGTGCGGACAACACACAGACAATCGGAGACACAATAAACGCTTTTTCACGTTACTGAAATACTTCAAAAATTCGAGTGACAATTTGAAGAGATTATATTTATAATTTAAAGTAAAGCATGTGTTATTATATTTTAGTTTATTTTAAAGTAACTATTACCGAGTGTTTACGATCGAATTCATCTAACTTTAGGAGAGCACAGCTGTGCTGAACTTTCATTTGGACAAGTTCGAAGAACAGAATAAAACAAATATACGCTTCGCTGAAGGAGATTGACAAATCAGACAGCGTTTTATTTATTTCTTGTGCTTGGTCAGAGTCCGATCTCTAAATATAATAGCTTAGAAAAGATTAATTTTCTAGAACAAGAAAGAAGAAAGAGTCTAGCATGAAATTATATTTACGTTAAAATATAGTATAATTTCCTCTCATACTAATTTAACCCTACAAGGCACCTGGTGCCACACATGAAAAAAAACCACTTTAATTATTCCTCTACGTCTATGAAATACTAGTATAGGCATCTGTCGGCTTTTGAGAGTATTTATAGACAGATAGCAACTGATATAATTCAGACGTTTGCGTGCAGATGCACTTACTGTTCATATTATTGCCAAAACTGATTGAAATTTAAACAATCATCTTTTTAATGTGGTTTTGCTTATTTTAGAAGATTAACAAAAAATAAAAAAGAGTTTTGAGACCAGGAAAAAATGACTGTTTGTTGGAGTTAGTTCTTCCTATCAAGAAATGATTTGCATACTAAAACTTCAAAATAAATGCCAAAAAAAGTATAGCTAAAGCCCAGTGTACTGCATACAAAACTGAAATAAAAAAGTTATTTTCTGGTAAAGTATTAGGTTATTATTTTTTAAAGTATTTTTTCCCAAATAACAATCACTAACATCATCACAAATATTTATTTCAGACAGAGAAAAAAATATGAGCCTTGTACGGTTAAATGTTTCTATTAGGCAATAGGAAATATCTACAGGATGTTTCTAAACTCTTCAAAGAGTGACAGAACAAAAGAAGCAGACCCTTAGCACCATAGAAAGCATAGTTGCAAAAGTAATCTTCATGAACTTGTTAACAACTGTTTTAAAAGAATGTTGAAACTGCGTTAGTCGGAATTCTGGCCTAGGTTTAAGAAAAGCAATTAATTTTTAGCAAGAAACAGTCAACTGGATTGATATATAAAAATAGTGTTCTATTATGAATGAGGCAGTTGCCTCCAAACTTTAAAGTATTTGTTTACAAAAATACTTCACATGATTTTTTTTAATTGCATCTTTATATGCATTCTCAGTTTTTGTCTACGGTGTTGAAAACACGCTATACGTATTTAAAATTCATGACATTTTTTAAGGAAGGGACGACAACCTGTAAATCCTATTTTTCGTAACTGTTATATTAAATAGATGATAATGATCTTAAAATATCGTGCCTTGCAAAATAAACTTTAAAATGCGTCAAAACAGGAGTTTTACTGCGCAAAACACGAAGCGTGAAAGTTCTTTAAGCATGGCAACCATATACAGGGAACCAATCTTCCAAACTTTCTTGTAAGGGATTCAGAATCTGGTCCATTCAACACGTGTTTAGGCAAAATTTTGGCTATATATTTTTATTATTCGTGTGTGTTTGGATGATAAAAACAGCATGAAACAGGAAGCTGAAATATGTAGAAAATTAAAGAAAAAGATCTAGAAAAATCGATCATTTTTATTATTGTTATTTTTTCATTATTGAAGAAGGCAAATCCCTATAATCTTCCTTCCCCTTCAAATAAATGTTCTTGTTTTTGAACATTTCACCTATGTAGCCCCTCGGAAGGTCTATAAAGTGGTTCACATAATTCTTTCTGCGATCCTCCAAATCAAATCCATGGCCATAAACTTACAGGAAAGAAAAAAAAAAATGGAAGGCCCTAGGAAGACCATGGGGGAATTTGCATACTGGAGGTCATATTCGGATTTATTAGGAAATATTACATTAGAATCAGGACAAATAGTGTCAGTTATAGGAAAAAATATTTTTTTTTCCAGAGCAGTGCTATTTTTCTAAAAGTTAAAAACTTATTTTAGTTTCTTAAAGTGTGCACCTGAGTTATTGGTAAAGTGTTTTTTTATGCACTGTTAATGCTACGTGATATACATAAATATTTATATAAAATATTATGTTTTATTTAATATAAAGTCTTTATTGATGCATGATATCACAAAATTAATTATATATATTTATGGGATATTAATAAAGATATATACCGTGTGGTTCAAAATATATACTAAAGCGATTGCTTTTTAAAGCGTAAGTGATCGAAACTTACTTTCAGTTATGAAAGTTCGTCAAATAAACAGTATCTATCAGGAATTGCATTTTTTTTACTATGAGTTGTATATTAAAATACAAAATTTAATTTTTATACGGTCTCTCATTTCCTATCCCTTATATTTAGAAATATGTTGTCTTGTGTCCAAAAAAATTTATTTAAAGAGTTCCATGTGTCTAAGTGAAATAGTTAGCAAGATATTTAATGTGCAAATTGACGACTTACACCACTTTACCAGTTGTGTTGGCTTCCATTTTCATGCGAAAAAATCATTTCTTTAACGGACCCACTGTGAGTTGGTAAAAGTTAAATGATGATACTTTTGTTGGAAAATGGCAATTAAAGTTATTCAAACGCGTAAAATTACCAGGTTTAATTTCGCCTGACAGAATAATTTATTCGTCTTGGGTGTCATCCACTGATTACGTCATGCTGCTAGAGTAGGAATTTCAAAACATAACAGAGAATGACAAAGCAATGGTGTGGGTTAACATTCACTAGAAACTTCCAAACTGAAAACTCTATCTAAAATAGAATTTCCTGAAGTCAAATGTTTCTGTCAATGACCATCAACATAAATTAATATCAGTTGAAAAGTAATGTTATTTATCTCACTTTGGAGACATCAGCTTAGTATTTGACAACAAATGCTAAAATTTTTAACTTGTGATATTTTGTTAACTATTCCATTCAGAAACACGGGATTTTTTTTATTTAACTTTTTTAGACACAGAGCAATGTTTTTCTAAGCATAAGTGATAGGAAAGTATGGACCGTATAAAAATGAAATTTCGTATTTTAATATGTATTGAGCCCTTAGTAAAAAAATTGCTGTATCTTAAAGCTACTCTTTATTTGACAAACTTTTCTAATTGAAAGTATGTTCGATCACTTACGGTTTGAAATATAATTGCTTTAACATCCATTTTGAATCGCCTGGTATACATACGTATATACATATTAGACCAATAAATCAACAATAATACATTTTGTTAAGCACCTTCATTATCATCAAAATCCATTTCCTTAACACAGTTAATTGCCAAGGGAAACAAAAATCTTTATAAGTATAAAAATAAGTCAGTTACATAATAGAAATGTATCTTTGAAAGAATTATAATTAGTTATTTTGGAACCCCCAAGCGAAATTACTTTAACTCTCAGTTTAGTGATGAATTATTGCACGTAACAGCCACTTCAAGCAAAAGTCAATCATCATAGTTTTATTAAAATTATGGAGGCAATGAATTCATCGTCTCAATATCGATTTCTTTTAATTAGCGTAAAAGAAAACGAGATAAGTTGCATGCCTTCGAGCTACAAAGATTGTTATATTTGAACAGACTTTTAGAAATTGTAGAACGACACAATTTCATAAATGGTACTGCTCTAGTATGTTGCCTTTTACTAAATGGTCTAAATTAAGGTCTTATTACATCAAAAATGCATTTTCCTTCCTGATTGCACATAAAATCAGGCAATTAATAGAGATGCACAGCTTAGTAGAGATAGAATTGAAGCAATTAATAGAGATACACAGCTCGGATATTTTTACCACTCCGAAATTAAATTATTTCATAGTGCTAAATAAGTCATTCTGTAAGATATTATGCATAAGAATATAGTATAGAGAACTGTATCAATGGCAAACCTTAATGAAAAATAATTGTCGATTATGCTCACGCCCAAATCGGCGAAAAATTAAAAGACGCCATTTGGTAGCAAATGCCCTAGTTGTTCCTTAATATAATTTTTTTTTTTTCATGGCTGCCAACTGCATTTGAATGGCCTTTTTCAGAAGAAAATAAATTGATTAAAATATCAGTATGAGTACATTTATTCAATGTCCGTTATGTTATCTTTTTCGCGTTAAACTGTTATGACATTAAGATTAAATACTTTTTTAATGCCTTGTGTGAATGATCATATAAGGTAATATGCAAGACTAAGTAGAATAAACAAACTGAGCATAAAGTGTATTTTGTCTACTCTGTTACCGAGAGTTTAACTTGATTTATATTTAAAATTTTACATTCAGATACTTAAGGCGTGTATATCTATTATTGAAATCTAGCAACACACAAATCACAATTTTTGTTTCACAAATGGCAATTTTTGTAAAATAATTTTTTTCAATGAAATTTATTGTCTGGATTTAAGGCTACAGAGTGGACTGTTAATTAATAATTTCTAGAAAAGTATTTGTTTAAATATTATGGACATTTATGATACTTGATCCCTATAAAATTTCGTGTATAAGCACCAGAATGATTATTTTTCCTTTTTATGTGTCTGATAATAACGATAGAACACTTCTTTATCTTTTAACTAGGAATTTTTTTTTTTTTCTATGAGAAAACGGTATAAATTTCAATCCATTTTATTAGAAAAACTAGGTTTCTGGATAGTAGCAAGTAGAAATAAAAATTTATTTCAGTAAATAAAAATATCTTTTTGCGAAGCCTTAAAGAGTATAAAATAAAAAGTTATTCTTTCATAGACATGGCATAAAGAAATGAGTTTCAAAAATTTTGAATTAAAAAACTTTTAGGGAAAAATATGAAGATTTAACTTTTATAAACGATGACAGTTTTTAAATATTCAAGAAATTTTAAAAAGCATTCGAAAACCTTCGAAATGTATTGATTAACGAATACTTGCATAAACCACAGCACCAAAAGCAGTATTGGTCAATATTTGTTAAATCTGTACAGAGCCAGTATTTTACTTGTAACTCATGGTCATTCTTTTCCACCTAACTTAAACGTATCAGCAGTTATATTACACTTTAAAAATTCTTGCAGCAAAATATTTAAAAATGGAAAGGGGGTGATGCTTTGTAGGTGCTTCCCAAAGTAAATGCATGCATACTCCTGAAAGTTTTTCCGAAAGTTCCCAAAAATATGGAAAGTAATTGATTTTTAGAAATTTAGTAGACATCCTGTAAAGTAGTCTTAACTCTTTCAGGCGCAAACCTTTCCCAATGCTGAAAAAAGGACAGCCGTTGCCATCGCTCGACTTCACTACCAGCAAGATGGCGGACGATCGAAACGTTCATCGCGTGCCACAGATCTAGAGATCCTTTTTTGAAGCAGCTACTGTGCGGCACATCCAGGTGCGTCAAAAAAGGGTCTCTAGATCTGTGGCACGCGATGCACGTTTCGATCGTCCGCCATCTTGCTGGTAGTGAAGTCGAGCGATGGCAACTGCTGTCCTTTTTTCAGCATTGGGCAATCTATCCAGTTGTTCTCGCATTCTTCCATTTTTCAGCAGATGTCAGTGCTGTTAAAAATAATCGTGACCGTTTTTTTACGGGAAATGACATGCTAAAAAGTAAAGGATTCTCGTGGAGCTATGTCACCTGCAACTATTTTTATGGAAATCCAATCTATTCTTCGTGACTGGCAACAGTCGAAACGTCAGAGTTTGGTGTTCCCAGAGCGGGAACACTGCTCGTTACAGGGTTAATAATTTCAATTTTTCCGTATGATCTAAAAAAATCTTTGAGAGCTAAACCAACTGAATTATTAAACTAGTAAAAAAAAATTCGGGAAACGGACGATGGGATATCTATTATTAAGCTCAAAGAAAAGGTTTACTTCGAAGAATCATAACAATTTCAAGAACCTCTATCTTGCAACATAAACAGCCTCGACTGCCAAAGCACTCAATGATACTTTCATTAGTTTGCACAACAAAACAAATCCATCGCTTGACTACTAATTAGAAAAGATCCGGCTTCGAAGAGAGGCGCAATTTCTCCTTACGAAAGCACAACAGATCAAATAGAAACCATTATTTGAAGCTGGAGATGTACAAAGAAATTAAACCAATACTTCCGCATGCCGAGGTAGTGAAGAATTCATTTGTTTCTGGAGCTTTCCAATGGAAATTCATTGTCGAATTCACTTTCAGTAGAAGAAATAATGCTGAAGATTACTTTCTAGGAATTATTTTTTATTTTAGTAATTCAGGGGTAGAAAGCATGACCGAGCTTACTTGTGACCAATAAAAATAATTTAAATGTACGCAAGTTGAATGCTTTCTTTTAGATATGATTATTTATTTCTTTATTTTCTGGAATATTATTAAGTAGGGGCCGTTAATTTGGAAGTTAAGGGTCTGCCCTGCTCCATGCAAGTTTCCTAGCCTTACGGTCGTAGGTTCGATTCCCACTTACTTCCCTGGCTGTTTCAGTTTCCTTTCTCCGTGCTGGTAAAACCTGTGTGTTCTCCCGGGGCCATCGTGATTGTACCGGGCCTGCTTGTGCACTCCGAAAGAGGCCTACGGACGTTTCCTCATTGGTTGGATTCGGCCGTTAGATGACGTATCTAAGTGCTGGAACCAATAAGTGAGCATCCGTAGGCCTCTTTGGAGTACTCATCGGAGTGCACAAGCAGGCCCGGTAGAATCACGATGGCCCCCGGTTGTCCACACTATTTTGACATGGGCTTAAAGCGGATTTTTAGAACCAATCACGCAAATCCGAAAATAAATGTTCAAAGACAAGTTTTAGTAATTTTTGAAAAGCTTCTTCATTAAATCCTCCAATTTTCTCCGCACACGTTAAAGTTAAGTTTTCGTGATATCCGACACTTGATAATAAAACTAATCATATTTATTGCATTTGCTTCAAAACTTTTATGAGCTTTTAGTTAAGTTGTTCTGGGCTGTTGCTTACCATGCCCAGCTTTAAGCTTTCTTCTGCCACTAAATTATTCAAAAATTACCAGTGATAAAACATAATGTAACTTTCCGTTGTTATTTTTCTTATAAAGATCACTAGTTAATTTGATTACAGAAAAATCATAAGAAATGTGACAATATTGCACAGCCTTACTAGTACGTGTTCATCACACGATTCAGAAAGACGATAAAAACGCTGTACGCTACTAGCCATTAAAATTTCTACACCCAGAAGGCGACATGCTACAGACGTGAAATTTAAGACAGGTAGAAGACGCTGTTACATGCAAATGATTTGCTTTTCAGCGCATTCATACAAAGCAGGCGCCGGTAGCGACACCTACAATGCGTTTAAATAAGGAAATTGCTCGGCCGGTTTCTCATACAAATTGGATTTGAAAGTTGTTGCGATGACTCGTGTAAAGGTGGATTCATACCTGCCGCGCCGCACCGCAACCATGCCGTACTGTTTCGCCGTTTTGGACCGTTGGCTGTCCGCGCGGCGAGCTTGCGGTGCCGCAAGTAAATGCACCAATGAATGCACGACATTTTTATTTGTTGTTCTTCGGCGTACTTCTCTTTCGTTTCTTCTGTTGTGCTTTTAAAAGATTGTTTTATAATGGATAATCGATTAATGTTAAGGAGAAATCAACTTATTTTAACATATTTATCTTTAAAACAATCGAACATCAGCCATCGTTCTGTCAGAAGCAGAGCGATATTCGAAGAGCGCGACAGTAACTTACCAGAGACATTTAAAGCAGTTCCAATTGCTGCCCAAATGTTCCTTGTTTTGTGGGTGTCTCGCTATTCAATTTTGCTTTTGTTGTACAAACATTCGTTTTGTTGCAAAAATTCCAGCAATTTGAAACCGTCCATTTTGCAAATACAATGGACTACAAGTGATAAACACACGTGCGTTCCGTCAACACTCAACAAAAATACTCTAGAAAAGCTCTTCTGTAATTGGCTGTAGGTTTGCGGTCGCTGCGGAATATCTGTTCTTGCCAGATATTGCGCAAACCATCGGCGCTCGCCGCGCGGGGGACGTGTTGCTCCGCCACGTGACGTCATTGCGGCGTCTTAGCGGTGCGGTACGGCCAGTATGAATCCGGCTTAAGATTGAGATATGCGTACCAGCACGTTTCTAACTTTGATAAAAGGTCAAATTGTAGCCTACCGGGATTGCGGTTTATCCCATCGCAGTATTGCTGCTTGCATCGGCAGAGATCCAATGACTGTTACCAGAATGAGGAATCGATGGGTTCTGGACGGTATATAATACTGAACACCGTGCTGGATGTCAACGGCTCGCTGTCCCTAGCAGCCGAAAAGACAGGCATGTTACCCGCATGAGTGTTCGTATCAAAATCCTGGCCAAAAAGCGAAATTTTTAAATTTGTTTAAAAACAGTAATATATATGTTTTTGGATAGCCTAGTAACTGATGCATCATGAGATACATGTTTTTCGACCATAATTCATATCCAAAAGATGCAACACTCGGTTTAAAAGCAAGTTTCGTCATTTACAGCAAGAGATTCCAGCGTTTTCTATTACTTCGTCTCGCATTTTTTTGCGGGCTCTTTAAATTAATTTACTGGTTTCATACTTAGTATAATTGTAGTAAAATATATGTATTTTAATTTATATGTGTGTATTAGCTTGAAAAAATAATATGACTTTATTAAAAAAAATTGTAAACTTTTTTTTTCTAATTATTTTTCACAAATCCACATTTCAAAAAGCTTTTTGAAGGGGTGTCGCGGCTTGTCGTGCCTAATTTCAACAATAATCGTACTTATTACAGTATTGAGTGTCTATTCCAAGAAAAAAATGTTCCCCCAACACCCATCATTTTTATAAAAAAAATTATTTATATAGCGCCATTTTTATTTTTTCGATAATTTTTCGACGGGTGATCGCAAAAGGGATACAAACATACGCACTTGTATTTCTCATAAACTATAAATTATATGCAAGTGTTTGGATAAAGGCATATAAAATTTCATTTAAGATTTAACATCAGTATTTTAAATTCAGTATGTAATTTCTTATTTTTCTGATGTAAATTTGCTATAAGAAGAAATTTTCTACATATTCCAAAATTGCCCTTTCTTAGTCCTGTAAATAGTCTCATCTATTTACAGCTTAATTTTCCATTTATGTCATAAATTGTGTCCAAAGCAAAAACTCCCCATTTTTGGTAAACAAAGGTTGGCAACTGTGACTTCGGGTCATTGAAGTGTGAGTGTGTAAACAGAAACACGGGCTAGCTCTTTAAGTCATTTTGAAGTGCTGGCTTGAAATAAATTACTTTCTCCTCCAACTTGGAATGAGATTTTATGGGTTTGCAAGGAGTCTTCTTTTAAGCAGTGTCCTTTTAGCTGCTCTAGACAAAGGCCAAGGAAAAAGAGCAAGCCTTATAGCAGTGAAACCCTACAACTTCTTCCTCCAGAGGGGTCCGATGGTGGTCCCTTTCTCTCTCTCTCTCTCTCTCTCTCTCTCTTTCTCAAAAAAAAAAAAAAAATGTGATTCTAAGTGAAGACGGATAACAGAGTTCAAAAGAATCGGAATGAAAAAGTTAATCTTCAGAAGTCATTAGAAAACTAAGATCCCTGTAGTAACTACATTTAGAAAAGTGAAAAATCTAAAAATTTTTATGATAAAAATTGATTTATAGAT
This sequence comes from Cheiracanthium punctorium, assembly GCA_038373885.1. NCBI lineage: Eukaryota > Metazoa > Arthropoda > Arachnida > Araneae > Cheiracanthiidae > Cheiracanthium > Cheiracanthium punctorium. Next base: position 77,479 of record JAWZYV010014367.1, read on the forward strand.
AAGTAGTATTATATTTATAAGTATTATTAAAGTATTACATTTATATATTTTTATTGTGGTTAAGGCACAGCTACACGGCTATTTGCCTAACGGGAAGGTTGCCTTGGGCGGAGGGCTTTGTAAGGGGTTCTGTTGCGTATTCACGTGACATCTGGAGAAAATCGTCCAGAACTCCAGACCGTTAGATCGACAGTCGCGTGCTATTACATTTATAAGTGGTATTATACAATAGCAGTACTTCCCAGTAAGGGACACTCCCCGGACAAGACATTTGTTAGAAACCAACTTCGAGTCGTTTCGCGATATATCGCCAAATTTGGCGACAACACACTGTTTTTATATGATTTAAGAAGTATATAATACTAAAAACTCAGTTAAAAGTCAACAGTAATGATTTTAACGTTAAAACACAGGAAAAATATTTTTGGCCAGGATTTTGACACAAATACTCCACTGTGCGACATGTGCAGCAGCATAGCTCAGAGACCATGGTTGCCGCTACCCTTGACGCTGCATCACCAATAGAAGCGCCTTCAATGGTGTGAGGTTAAAATCCGTTCAGAACCTTGTTTATAGGAAGTTTAATTATAAACACAGTGCATATTGAGGTTTACTTCTCGAATACTAACTGTTTCGCAAGACGACCAAAATGCACAGTATTCTTGGGACGTTTACGTGAATAAAAATGCAGAGTAAAAACCAGAACTTTCGTCGCTTTCTACCCTGCGAGGTAAAAAGATTCCTAATCCAGTCAAGGGTACATGCTGGGGCTGAATGACCCCGCTTTCCCATGATGCATTGCGTGTCCCATGAATACGTATTTTCGATAAATCATGTGATTAGTTAAGTTAGATCCCAGGTAGAAAGTGAACTTACTTGTAAACGGGCTTTCATCCGAATTTTAGAGATCCCTCAATTTTTCGCCTGTCCTTATTTTATCCGGAATTTTCCTTTTTCATGTGTAAACGGGCATTTATAGTATCAATGCAGAACGCTTGCTGTCGCTTCGACAGCCAACTGAGGAACATCTAATTATATGTGCCGACCTTGCTTTTCCTTTGATACTCTCTGAAGATGGCTTTCAAATTTCCAACTCCTTTCTTGTTCAGTAGAAATTTCTATACTTCTCTCCTAGCTCGATTTCTATGCGGAAAAATTGAGCCATGCCTGCATTCTGCCCAAAATCAAGCTAAAAGTCGCTCCGCTTTACTAAACGTGCCCATATTTGGAACCAAAAATGACTCTTCCCAAAACTGAACCCACATTAACGATATCGCCAATATTTATCGAAAAATTGTCAATCTTAACATTATTCAATGGAAACTTTAAAGATCACAATCTCGCGTTTTTAATTAACCGATCTACATACGACAAAATGCAAAATTTAATTATTTCACAAGTAGAACAAGAATTTTAGGCAAAATTTCATCCTAGAATAGCAGATCAACCCGAAAATTCACGACGCTACATAGAATTATTATCATTGCTTCTTCTACTGATAAAGGCAGTGGCTATGTCACTGAAAATGGTAGACCGCCAAAGTGTGAAAGTCCCGGGTTCGGGTTCCATCGCGCGGCTGTCGATCTAACGGTATGGAGTTTTGGTAGGTTTTCTCCAGATATAAAGTAAATGCGCGTTTAAACCCCTTAGAAAGTCCTTCTACCAAGCCACCCCCCCATCCTTAGCAAATCGCCCTAGCGTAGCATTTCCATAATCACACTAACATCTATTGATAAAGAATTGATAATGTAATTTTCGCTAATAATAGCATTTCAATTTATCAGCGCGTAAATGTAGAGAAATAAATCGAAATAAAATGGAAAGAATAAAGTCAAAATAAGTCAGTTTTTAATGCAAATATAAACATGCTATTATTTTTCATATCAAAAGAAGCATAAAATGATTGCCTTATCTCCAAACTATAAATGCTCTTTTTACATAAAGAACTTTCAAAAAACTCCTATACTTTTCATTTTTAAGAACTAAACGGTCGCATTAATACTAATTAAAATTTTATTTCTTTCATAATGGAGAACCAGGGTATCTTTCTTAAAGAGCTTTATGGAGAAAAAAAAATAATAATGAATCGAAAAAACAATCTTCGTTTAAAACGCTCCGACTGCAGAGAAATTAAACAGACATATCTCCTATTCCGAGCGGAGAATTAATTAGCTCTTGAAACAGATAATCGAAAACGATCGTGACATGCATCCTTGCTTTTGATCCTTCAATATTAATTTAGCCTTTTTTGACTTCATTCAAATGAATAGAAATTTCAATGGATGGCAATATCGGATGGTTAAAAAAATAATATGACAGATTATATATATATATATATATATATATTTCATTGTATTTCAATATACCTTTTTCTTTGATAAAAGAAAAAAATATTGTAAATCAGCTCATATTGCGATATCTTAACCCTTAATTACACGAATTTCAAGCACGTTAGCTGCCGATCATGTGATATTCAAGAATGTAAGCTAAATTTCCTATGTCAAATTTGTGAATGAATAATTAATCATTCAAAAAACGTGCAGTTTGAAAGAAACCTCTGATATTTTAATTATTCACAACATGAATCATTCATTATAAAAAAATTTATGCATAAGTTCGACATAAGAAATTTGGCTCGTACTCTAATCCAACAGAGAACGTGTTTTGAATAGGATGTAAATATGCAACGCTTTGCAATTGAGGGTTATGTAAACGTTTGGTTTTTTGTCTTTCTTTTTAAGTAATTGACATTAGTATATGAAGCATTTTTCTTTCTTTCTAATGGACGGGTCAGTGTCCTACTGTAAGCTTGACCGCTACGAGGGCAGCAGATGTTCGTCATTTCATTATGGGGGTGCCTGTTGTTAGACCGTTGTCCCTTGTGAGTGGTCTGCTAATTTTAAATCGATTCCGGACGAGATACCTGGAATCGGATTGGCATCCCCAGAGGCATTGTTTGAACATGAAGGACAATGGAGCCACGACAGGTTTTGCTCTACAACTAACTCACAATTACAATATAAGGCTCTCGGATATTCAAATGCAATTAAATGAGTAGACAGACAATGGAAATATTTTATTATAGTTTTGCTGTATTTTATTTGTTGTAGAATTGATTTTTATTCACGTTGAGGAGTTATAAAAAACAATGGACGAAATACAAAGCTTTAAAAGTCGTCACTACACCATCTCCTTATCATTCGACATTTTAATTCGGCAATGGCGAATATAATTGAAATTATAAGAACGTTCAAAAGAAAATTGATTTAAAACGTTGTAAAATAACATATATGAATAAAAAATGTACTACAGTATGATCATTTATGATGGTGCAAAATGTCCGCTTTCCCTGAGTTCCCAAAAATCTCGACCATCCACACAGACAGGAAAGCTAGAACTCCAGGAAGAAAGGCAAGAAGGCTGCTTGTGTGGATAGTAGAGCTTTTATGCAGCCGAGGAAACATTTTTGTTCCACCCAAATATATCAAACTGCGGAAAATTATATTTATGTATTATATGTCAGTTTACAAAGCTTTTGTTTAATTAAAAAAAAAAAAAATCAGTCATTGATTTCCGATTATTATTTTTGTACATTATGCATGGGGAGTATAAAGGGTGTTTATAATTAAATTTTTAGGCTAAAAGAGCATTCTGCGGCTAAAACAGGCGAGAAGACCAAAAAATTTGGCTTGTGGTCCGTACACGAGATGTGCTCGCTCCTAGGACGATTCTTAAAAAGTTTCGTACAAAAAATGTCCATTAGGTGTCGCTTTTCATCCTGAAAGAAGCTCAAAAAATGACACAAATAAGTTAATAAATGCTGCAAATTCATGGAATAAATGTTGAAATTGCTTCTACATTTCGAATTTATCATGCCCATTGTTTACTTTGCTGTTTTTTCGCGCAAAGCGCCACCTAGTGGCCTTTTTCAACTTTTTTTTTCCCCCCAAGTTTCCTTCAGCATATAATCATGCATACTATGTATATCAAATTGGGTTACAAGCCTTTCACACGTTTCAGCTGTAGAACCCTGTTTTAAGCGGAAGTTTAATTATAGCCACCCTGCACAGCAATATGATCTGCTCGTTCAAAATACTCGAATATGAAGACGAGGCTGGTTTTCCAAAAGCATACGGGGCACGTATTCCAACAAGCATCGCGTTGAAAGACGCACTTCTGGATAAATCATACTGTCTTGTCTCATCAAAATGTTCCTATTTTGTTATGAAATAGGGCGAACAGCTATTACCGATTGATACTCCAGTTAAAAATCAGCTGAAATGATTTATCTGAAAAAAAGGGAACTGCAAAAGGAATCAGGTAAAAGGGGAGATAAAAAAAAAAGACGATCCTTGTTTCTTCAAATGTAAAGTGCAATAATACATCAAATCCTAAAAAAGAAGAGTGGAAGGGCATGTTGTTTAAGACAAAAGAAAAGTGGGTTAGATGCATGAAACGCAAGAAATGAGAATACATTAAGACTGGACTGCACCCAATGTGAATCAGACAACGACTTCTTTTGTTAAAAAAAATGTATCATCGTAAAGTTGTTAAGAGGCAGTTTTTGTAAAATGATTTACTGGCATTTGTTTTTCATATCCAGTTGCTTTCTCTATCACTTTGTTGATATTTTAATTACTGTTATTTTGCCTTAGTAGAACAATAAAAAATACACTTAAGTGACAAGCAAGGTTCATTACCTGTATTTTACCATTTAAAATGTAGTTGGAAAATTCACCCCTGTACATGTTTAGTAAACTGGATATCCTTCCCCTCATACGTTGTACATTTTCCAACTTAAGATAAACAGACCTAACCCCTTGCTCTCAAAAAGTATATTTACTTTTTTTCAAAATAATTGTGCAAGTTAGTTGATAAAAGTTTACGAAATACAATAATATCCTGATCACTTCAAAACAGATTAAAAATAAAAAATACGGAATAAAAGTAAGAATATCTTAATCAATATCCAAGCTTGACTCATTTTTAAGCAAATCGTGATATATGCTTTGATAATGCGATATTACATTTTGTCTTTTATTTTAGTATCAAAAGCTAAGAAAATAAAATAAAATGCATATTTTTAAAGTAACTAGGGAAAATGATTGAAATCGCAAATAATGGAAATCAAAAAGAAATTTACTAATTAATTTTTTTTAGTTAATTGATTTAAATTTAAATTTTAAAACGCAATGAACTACTAAATTACCTTGTAATTATTCATTATGCTGTTAAATTTGTTAATTTGCATATTAATTAAATTTCAAAACAACTTATCGATATACATATGTACAGTTGAGACATTTGGCCAGTTTAAGTACAAATTCTTCCGTTCTTCGCAAGCGAATGGAGATTATTAAAACAACTTATACCTATTATATATATATTATATATATATGGCTTGTTTTACCACTTCTTTTTGGCTTTGATGGCCCTGTTTTAAATTATTTTTAGTCTCTGGATTTTCAATTATAATTTCATGGTTACGTATTATATTTTTTATTATGTGCTATCAATTAATATTTTAATTGGATTCCATATTACGTAAGATAAGCTATTTTATATTAAATTATATATATATATATATATAATATATAATAGCTTACTTACGTAAAGTGAAATCCCAAGATAATCCATTGATATAGTGAAAAAAATAAAAAAATAAAAAAGTAGATAGCACATGGTGCCAATTAACGAGCTTATACCGGATAAGTGTTTAAATATAGCCTTTTAAGGCAATGAAAGAGTGGATAAATTGGATATAAAACGCCAAATTAGAACTGGTGTGCTTTTTAAGCCTAATCACATGTAACCACAAATAGACGGAAAATGGAATTAATATTGAAATGGTGTGCTCTATCATCAGGCGCCACCGCACACACATTTCAATTTAATCGAAAAAAACAATAATAGCTAGGTTTCTGCAAGTTACCTGACCAAAATTAGGGTCCTTTTGTAACTTGGGGGCGCGACCGTAGCTATTAGAAATAAACAACGAGGAAGTGGACCGACAAGAAGATCAAAGCTCAGTAATGGAGGCAGTATTAGTGCATGTTGCCATCAGAGAAGACTTAATGCAATCAATAGACAAGTAATGCCATGGAGTGTGAAAAAAAATGATATATTAATAATACTTTGGAAGTATGGAAAGGAAAGGAATAAATAAAAAGTAATAATTAAATGAATAAATAAAAAGAATAAAAATGGTAATAATTAAATGAATAAATAATAAAATAAATATAACACTAGTATTGCTAGCCTATGTTTAACGTAGTACTAGCTGCAGTAGCTAAGAAGTACTTAGTTGAGGTTGTGGAAAAGGAGAAAAACTGTAGAAATAATTTTAACAGTAATGATATTGATAATAATTATACTCATTTATTAATTGCTATTTATGCTAATATAATTGTAAAATATTTAGGTAGAACAGTACTCTGTATGGCTTCATTGGTTACAGACTCACATAAAAAGGAAAAAGTACCAGTAATCAACTATTCTTAATTATAGATTTTTTTTAATAAATATATAGATATATTTATGTTTTTTTAAATAAAATATATAGATATATATTTTATGATTTTTTTTTAAATATAGAAAGAACCAACAACCAACCCCATCCTCACCAACCAATATTCTGATTAGGACATACAGTTTTTTTGATTACATAGAGGATATAAAATGGAAGTTAGAAATTTACTGGGATAATTATATTTTATAGCAGTTTTATATAGGTCAGTTAAGTTACTGGCCTTAAAACTATTGGTACATAGAGACTCTATTCTATACTTATGATTAGAGATAATATTTCTAAACACAGAAGTGTGCATACATGAAGTGAAATGAGTGAAAGTATTAACCTGAAAATTAAAGTCATTTCTTTTATTATATATATTAAAGGATAGACTCTTATCATCATTAATTCTAATTTGTAAGTCTAAAAAATTAATTATTCTATTATCATTAGGATTTTTTATTAGTTCTAGGGCTGAATGGTAAGCTATGGGTAGGTGGTCAGTATCACTATAAGTATTGTCAGTAGCTATTGTTATTATGTCATCTATGTACCTATATATTATAAGAGAAGGATTATTGTAATTTTTTTCATAATTATATAAATATAGGTCTGCTAAGTAACTGGAATTGGAACCACCTTGTGGTATTCCTATAACTTGCTTATATAATTTATTATTATGTAGAATGTAGTTATTATAGACTATGAACTTTAAAAGATTTTCGAAATACATAGTATCTATGTAAGAAGGCAGGGTTATATTATTATTACTATGTATAAATAGATTCAATATTATATTGTATAAGTCGTCTAGTGGTATACTATTGAATAAGTCTTTAAAATCATAAGTTGATATATTAATTACATCGTGTAGAGCATTAATCTTATTTTTTAGTTCATAGCTATTACCTATAGATACAGAAGAAGTGTTAGATTTTATGTACAGATCATGCATAGAAGTAAGTATTTTTAGTAATATTTTGCTTGCTACATTATTATAAGTGTTACATCCTATAGTAACAGTTCTGAATTTTAGTGGTGTTTTATGAAACTTTGGTATTAGCACTAAGTAGGGATATTTTAGATTGTCATGCTTGATTTTAAGTAACTTGTGGAAAGCTAAGATCTTTTTGTTAAATGTTATCTCAGAGATAGATGTTAGACTGAAATTTGGATTATTGTTAATGGATGAAGCTAAGAGATTGTGATATAACTGCTTACATATTATAGCATAGTTATTGCTAAACTTATCAACATAAGTAATGATAAAGTTATTCTGTAGCTCTGTTATTTGATTGCTTAGTTTTATATTTTTAGTATATCTAAATTTACAAAGTAGTTGTTTTTTAAGGTCAGCAAGAATATTAAATTTCCATTCATTAAAGAAGGCAGAAGGTTTGCTGTTTTTTATTGAAGTGTTATATATATATACGTCTATATTATAAGTGAAAGTATCTATTATATCATCTATACAGTATTTAGTGGGTAACCTAAACTTAGTACCTCTTTTCATGATCCGTTGAAGTTTAAGATCTTTGATAATAGAAAGATCTCCGGTAACTATATGTCCAAAATCAGAATTAACATAAGAATTGTATTGACCACTGGTACAAAGACAGGGTACCTCATCATCGGGTACAAAGTTCCTACAGAAAGAGTTATAATTAAATATCTTTCTACCCATAGGTATAGGGTATTTGAAAGATTTTTTTAGGCTGAGATGCGGTAAAGGGAAAGAGTCAGAGTGAGATGATAAAAGTTTATTGAAGTTAATCATATTAAAAACAGGATTGGAGAAATTAATTACAAAATTGGAATTTAGCTTAGTACTATTGCGATTGTGACCTAGTAAATTGTAATTTAGTGCATTGGCACGAGTAACTATTAAATCATAAAACAAGTGGGCAAAATGGTCAGAGAAAGTATATGAAGTGAAAACTTTATAATACTTTGAGAGGTGTTTTTTCTTTAAAGAGAAAACGTAGGCTCGTATTTTTAGCCAATTATGGTCAACCTCAAAACTTTTATTTAAGGTGTATAACTCAGACTGAATGTGCTTATTTGACATTATGTTAGTAGAAGTAGCTTTATGTCTTCCTCGTTTATATCGACTTGTTCGTTTATATAAGGACAAATTTAAAAGGTTATAAATAGGAGTATACTTGGAGGGATCAGATTGTGTATTATAATAATGTAAGTGTTTATTATGTACTATTTGGTTAAGACCATAAGGATAACAGGTGTTATGACAATTGATTAATTGTGATTCGAGGAAAAGCCGTTCAGAAGTATTGGTTTGTATTGCGAGAATTTCGATAGTAACATTTTCAAATCCGTGGGAGTGAAAGTGAGCATATTCTACATTGGTAAGGTGACTATTGGATAAATAGTTTTTTACGTTATTGCGGTGCAGGTTAATGCGTATGTGTAACGGGTTACGAGTCTGTCCAATATAAGCCATGTTACAGATAGTACATGAAATTTTATATATACAATTATATACTTTGCAAAAATTGTGATATTTAGTACTATTGTCTATTAGATTTTTAGAAGCATAAGGGCAAGTTTTGCATTTTTTGGAGCCACAAGAGTTAAAAAGAAAAGATTGCCAATCACTACTGTAATTTTTGTAGGAAGAGTAACTGTTTTTCGATCCATTGTTCCCCTCTTCCTGTAAATTAGAACAAATGTACCGGGCATATGGACTTACATCATGTAATCCACTTTTGCCAGTCACTAAATTATTTTTGTTTAGTACCATTAAGGGTGATATTATACTATATCAGAGTAGAAAAGACACAATTATATCAAAAAGTACAAAATAGGTTACAGTCCAAAAATGTAAATAAGAAAAAAAAATATAATTAATAAGAATATCTGGAATAAAAAGTAGAAAATATAGAAAAATCAAATAACTGTAACCAAAAGTAATTACTAACACTGGAAAATGAAAATTGAGAAAAAATCTAAAATAATCAAAATACTGTAACCAAATGTAATTACAAACATTAGGAAAGAAAAAAGAGAAAAATCTAGAATACGCAAAAAACACTGTAACCAACGGTATTACTACACAAGAAATAGAAATTAAAAATATATATATAAAATTAAAATAATAATAATAAATAAAATTAAATAATAATTATAATAATAATCTGGTCTAAGATAGCGTGATATTTACAAGATGTAGTGAATGGCATACGAAGGGTTATTTTAAACTCATGGATCCTACATGGCAAGGGGAAGAATTAGAAACGTCCCTTATATATCAATCTAAAATCAATGCTTACTATTTAGTATAGATGGCAGCACTATCCTAAAGGTATCAATAGTTTACTTGGATGACGCAAGTGCAATAAATATTTTACAAGAATCAAAAATTGAAATTAAAACTATAGATTAAATATTAATAAGTAAGTTGGATATCGGGGAGAGAAAACATATACGTAAAAGCCATTTGATAGGTGTAGTAAATCACTGAAATGCATAAATAGGAGAGATTTAAATCACATGAACTTAAAAGCGCAAGATGCAGCTATTTTAAGACATGTAGAGATTAGGATTAAAGAATATTACCTAATATTGGCGATATTTTTGGATTTATGCATTTAACAGTAGACAAGTATAATATAGAAAAATATTCTGAAAGATTAGCGCATTATGCAGCATAATAAAACAGAATAGTATATAATATATAATAGCTTACTTACGTAAAGTGAAATCCCAAGATAATTCATTGATATAGTGAAAAAAATATAAAAATAAAAAAGTAGATAGCATATGGTGCCAATTAACGAGCTTATACCGGATAAGTGTTTAAATATAGCCTTTTAAGGCAATGAAAGAGTGGATAAATTGGATATAAAGCGCCAAATTAGAACTGGTGGGCTTTTTAAGCCTAAACACATGTATCCACAAATAGACGGAAAATGGATTGGAAAAATTGAAATAGTGTGCTCTATCATCAGGCGCCACCGCACACAAATTTCAATTTAATCGAAAAAAACAATAATAGCTAGGTTTCTGCAAGTTACCTGACCAAAATTAGGGTCCTTTTGTAACTTGGGGGCGCGACCGTAGCTATTAGAAATAAACAACGAGGAAGTGGACCGACAAGAAGATCAAAGCTCAGTAATGGAGGCAGTATTAGTGCATGTTGCCATCTGAGCAGGCTTAATGCAATCAATAGACAAGTAATGCCATGGAGTGTGAAAAAAAAATGATATATTAATAATACTTTGGAAGTATGGAAAGGAAAAGAATAAATAAAAAGTAATAATTAAATGAATAAATAAAAAGAATAAAAATGGTAATAATTAAATGAATAAATAATAAAATAAATATTACACTAGTATAGCTAGCCTATGTTTTACGTAGTACTAGCTGCAGTAGCTAAGAAGTACTTAGTTGAGGTTGTGGAAAAGGAGAAAAACTGTAGAAATAATTTTAACAGTAATGATATTGATAATAATTATACTCATTTATTAATTGCTATTTATGCTAATATAATTTTAAAATATTTAGGTAGAACAGTACTCTGTATGGCTTCATTGGTTACAGACTCACATAAAAAGGAAAAAGTACCAGTAATCAACCATTCTTAATTATAGATTTTTTTTTAATAAAATATATAGATATATATTTTATGATTTTTTTTTTAATATAGAAAGAACCAACAACCAACCCCATCCTATATATATACATAGTACATACATACCTGCTTACTCAGCAAACTTTTGTCTCGCAATTAATTTATATCTTCCCATCTGAAGCCAACGTAAATGATTATTAAATTGATATGTGATCTTCATCACATATATACTCCCCTCAACCAGGAAAAAAAATTTTGAAGAAATTTTTTTTTTATTAGTTACAATTAATGTCTTTAAAAAATTTTAATTAAATGCTCTGTTTGGCTGGCATAAACAATTAAGAAAATCATAAACATATTCAGACAAAATTATACAATTGCAAAATTACTGCTGACCACCACCTAATAAATGTTTAGAGAAGAACAAAAAAAATATGTCATGACACAATAAAAATAATAACTGCTAGCAATACAAAAGTAAATGTCGACAAAATAAAAAGGGAGCATTTAGCTCACAATACAAAGGGGCATTTTAGCTCATCCTTTCTTTCAAACAAGGGGCATTTTAGCATACCCTTTTTTTTTTAAATAAGGGGCATTTCAGCACACCCTTTTTTTTAAATAAGGGGCATTTCAGCACACCCTTTTCTCTTTAATTGAGCATCTCAAGCTCATGTGCACATCAAAGATATACTGCTTAAACTTGCAGTGCGTACTCAAAATTATAATTATAAACCAGCGCTGTTGAATGGTTTGCATATATATATCAATAAGGCCTTCAAATGTCAGAATTATGCATCAAAAATACTTCACTCAATTGACAAAATAAAACAATACATTCAAATTATAATATGATACTAAAAAAAATTTTGTTTGTTTGATGGTAATTTTTCATACAGTTCTGTACCATCAGAATTGTAATAATGTTGTAAATAGTATATGACATAACAGTATCTTGACATACATATCTGTGTATCATAAGAAAAATAAGCACATTCAATTGAAAAAATTATACTTGCAGAAAATGACAATGAGAAAAAAAAACAAGGACATTGAATATCAATCTGTACAATACCATCAACGAACATCAATCTAAGTACAATTAAAAAAGGATCTCAGTAAAAGGTTTAAGTGTTATTGGACACTCACATATGTATTTATTTATTTTAAATTTTCAAGTTAGAGATAATACTAAATGAATCATTTAATTTTATTATTAATTATTATTTTATGACTGTGTAATTATTTACTTTAGAAGTCATCATTTATTGTGTTAAGTTTTAAGAACATTATTGAAGAAATGATATATTGACAGACACGCATAAAATCCAAATACACAAGTGAAAACTACTGGACCAGCCAGGCAGTACACAAAAGCAATTATACCTACATGCTTGTGGGTACCACACAAACAAGGAAACAAGCATTCAACACATGCACACAGCAATATATCCGTGAATGTCAAATAAACAAGTTATTAATTATGTGGAGGTAATAGAAAAAAATTAAGTTATAAAAGAATGAAATTAGTTAACTTGCAAGTCTTGAAAATGTAGGTTTAAAGTTGGTAACAAGTACGTAAAATATTAGTTATAGCTTAAAAAGAAAATTGAAGGCAATTGTGGTCATACGGTAAAAATAACAAAATTAATGATTTTTTTTTTTTGTTTGTTTGTTCAAGAAAGGAATGTTGTTGTGTCACTTACTAACACACTAATATTTTCAAAAGTGACAAAATTGGCAAAGAATAGCACACAAAAGTACAAATAAAAATACACTAAAATGCAATTACTAAAGTATACAATATACTGATACTCTGAAATTATATACCATCAAATTTCACTTATTAAAGTCTTGAGTTAATCTGATCACTACATATATATTTTATTATGAGTCTAACTAAACAAACGATATTTCACAAAATAATCACTAAGATAAGAATAAACATAATTCAAATAATAAATTAACTATAAGCAATCTGAAAATGTAAATCAATGTAATTTTTTTTTATAACTCAGTGAGTACTCGATACCTTAAAGTTGTATTAATTTATAGTAAGGTACAGAAGAGATTTAAATATCTCATAGTATAGAAAAAATTTCAAAATAAAATTTTATGTTTGTGTATGTTAACACAAAAGAGTGACAAAACATATACAATGTGTTTAAAATATTTTTGAAATGCACTACTGTACACCATAGTGAAAATGTGGGAGAAAAAATGTAACAAATATTCAAAAATTTTGTGTGTAGCAAAATGTGGAAGGACAAGCACAATGAACTCAATGAGCAGAACATCAGTGTGAACATGTTTGTGAGTGTGAACATATAAGACATAAACACAAGTGTGATGAAAAAAAAAATCAAGTATGTGAAAACGTTGAGAGTCAGTAAGTGTAAGCAATGTAAATAAAAACAACAACATGAAAAAAGAGTGTAATTGTGGACAAACACAGACTTCAAAGATCAGTGACTATTCAAGTATGAATCTTATTTGAAGTACAACAAACAATGTATGATATTGTGTATTTATGGAAAAGAAAAAAAAGGTAATCAAATGAATACCACTATACTCTTCCAAAGAATGCATGTATTAAACAGAGGCATATCAATGGCAGGAAAGAAAACAATAAAACAGTGTATCTAAAAAAATGTAAAAAAGTGTGAACTGTACAACCTATGATAAACATGTAAACCTATGATAAAGATGTTTCGGATCGAGCAGCTTCGAACTTCGAATACAGACTGCCAGGCGAGGCGAACTAGAGGGGAAACGGGTTCCAGTAATCGAGTACTAATATCTTCTGTTATTTGTTACTGGCATGGTTACTGGATATCGGATCGCGGTTTCAAGGGGGAAAATGACTTTCGAGTTTGCATTTCCGATCGACCAGGTTCGAACTTCGAATACAAGACTGCGGGAGCGAGAAAATGAATTTCGGTATTTGAGTAATAGTATGTTCCTTTCCGTTACTAGATACCGGAAGTATTATGGATTCTCGCTGTTGGGAGGGAAAAATCAGTTTCGGTATTTGAGTAGTAGTATGTTCTGGTTGCAATTCGTTTGTGCCGCGCCGAATGGTATCGTTTTGATGAGGTTTGGAAGAATCCGTATGTTTCGTTACAGTTATGGAGATGGAATAGTATCTGCTGCTCTATTGATATGGGTCGTACAATGGGGGGATACGATCCGGTGTATAGTATGTTATGCGCAGTTGAACTCTTTTTCTGCGGGGGGGGGGGAGGGGGTGTTCTTATAATTGTAGAGGAGCAATACATATAAGAGAAGCATGTTAGTAAGGGGTGCTAATTTCGGGCTTTCTAACATTTTAGTACTAAATAGTGGTGCAATCAGAATTCTTTCTTTCAGGGTGGTTCCGAAGCAGGATTGCGAACTTAACTTTTTCTTTTTTTTTTTTTTTAGCTAGAATCGAAATGAGTAATAAATGACAAATTATTTAAATACACCTTTTAAAAAAATATTTTTATAAAGTAAACGAATTCACACATTTTTATTATTTAAAGTATTATTGGAACTAAAAAAAATATTTAGCATGTAAACCTAAACACATTTTTTAAGTAATTGTTTAAAAAATATATAAAAAATTGGGAGCGACCCGGGATTTCTATGCCCACTCCTGCGTAAGCCACTGGTATTAAAATATTTCAATAAAGTTCAGTATGTTTCTAAAATGTCGGTGTTTAGGGGGCCATCTGCCCTATTTTATGGTACATTTTATTCCATGAACTCATGGAATACGCATAATCCGGTGCAACCATTCTTTCTGTATGAAAGGAGTGATAATTTTTGTTTAAAGAATGCTCTCATATATGCACCCACAGAAGGGGCTAACCCCTTTCATCCCAAAAGTGCAGAAATAGAACTGGAAATATCTTAAAAATAGATAATTCTCACTGAATTAAACAATTTTAAATTAAAATATGGTAATTTTTAATTTACTTCGAAAAATGATCCAGCAAAAGAAGTTTTTGATATGAAATAAGAACTCACAAATAATAAAGATATTATGCTTGTAGAAACGCAAAGTAGTTGATATCATACTGAGATCCCCTGCCCTGTGAATTTTATATATGTGGCCCAATCCCTGGATCTCAGTATTCGAGAACACGCAACCCAGAAAAAACACGCGTCACAAGCTTTCCTTTACACTTTTTATGATAAGAATGAACAGGTTAAACCAGCGTTCAGAATTAAAAAAAGGGGGGGGGGTTGAGAAAAGAAAAGAATGGCATATGTCTTTGGAAGATTTCTATGTGCACTCAGTAATTCGGATAATTTAGCATTGTATAAAACCATAAATGTGTATAAAAACAATCTGTAAATCAGAGAAAATAAGCTCTAAATACAACTTTGTACAACTTCGCTAAAAAAAATTCTTTTTGGTTAGGTTTTGCTATGGGTTTATGTATGGGCGGCATATACCCATAACAACACTGTCCCGGATGTGTTGTTATGGGGCACTATATAACACCCTATTACCGATTCTATTAGTAGTAACGAAAGTAACGAGTAACGAATACTTAGTAACGAATAGCGAACATCTAAGTAACAAATACATACGGATACTCATTTTGTCGTTACTTTTACAGCACTAGTTGTAAGTTTCACGCGTAAAGCAAGGCAGTAAAATATAATATACTCCATAGACCGCGCTGCAGGAAGCCGACACAAAAGTCTCCAAATAGTCATAGGGTGGTCGTCGTACAAACAATTCGTCGGAGGGTGGTGCGTAGTAAGATCATCGATAAGCCATATATGAATTGTGGAGACGATCGGAAACTCATCATTAATGAATAGCCAGTCCATCAAGGAGCTCCGTGTTCCGTAAAAACGAAAGTTACAGCCGGGAGAAAATAACACTGTCAGGGCCGAAACGTTGACTGCGCTGTCAGCAGACCAGGGCTGGAATTGGAGAAGAGTCTTGATCGGGAAATTTGATTCCGCCATTTTGCTAAGCCACCACCAGAATAAATGCAACATAAGTGCCTGGGTAGGCACCAATTTATGTAAAGAAGGTTATTTGGTTGGGCTGATTTAAATTTAAAGACTGCGTTGTGACATGAATAAACCAGGTACGATATACACTTAGTTGCAATATAAAAAAGAGACGTTAAATACTTGAAACTATTTTATTAAACATATACTATTGAAACATTATTATAACGGGCGGTGGTGGCTCAGCGAAAATAAAAATACGTCCTATATGGACAGTGAAATTAAGGTGGAATGCTTTAAAAATTACGCCAGCACAGAATTGCACATTGGCGAGAACAATAACTTGGCTGAGATTAATAGCGCCAATTCCAGAGCAACCCTAACAGTTAATCCAATAAAATTACAATGACGTAATCGCGAGCAAATAATTTTGAAGTCGTCGCAGGCAAGGGCGCCGGCAGGATCATTTCCAGGGGGGTGCACCCAAGATCAGGGCTGGCCCAAGGGGCGTGCGGTGTCCAGGCGAAGCGCAAGCACGGGGCCTCTTTTCTATCATGTCTTATGTGAGTTACTACTGGCACTGCTAGTACATATTAGCTTTATTTCTCGGCTTTTTTCGGGATATATCACAACCATCTACCAAGCTCAGTCTAATGTGATAGCAAAAAAATGGCCCAGGAGCGAGGCCTCTTTAAGCGCGGGGCCTTAGGCGAATAAAATGTATATAAAGCATTTTTTGTACAGCAGATTAGCAGTGTGAGGTTAGAAATAAAACGTGTGATGGAAATATAGCAAATGCAAAAGAAATGAAAAAGCTCTACTGTAAATGCTCAAATGTGCTTGTAGCGTCTAGCAAGTGATTGGCGTACCCTTTCGAAGATGCCAGGTGTTCCACGAACGGTTGCAGCGGTTACTAAAGTTTTGTAATGAGGCCCTCGTCTGTGCCAACTGGAGTCTCGTAAACGAGTGCCTTGAGGTGACCCCAAAAGCAAAATTCGATACTTGATTAATCTAATAAAAGTGCTGGCCAAGCGATTCGTTCAACTTGTCCAATCGATCGGGGGTCATTGATGACGATAGGATAATTACGCACATTATTTGCGAAATAGGCTGGAGCCTTATCGTGCTGAAACTATCTACATTTTTCATTTCCGACCTAACCTTGCAAAGCAGAAAAATTCTTATTTGTATGTATTTTAACTACCTTCAGGGACACCATGTGTACATACATATAAAAAATTAGACTATTTGGCGTTTGAAGGAAGAATAATCTTGACTGGAAAATGTAGCATCAATATGTGAAATAAACATCGTCATAGTTATTTTGTCGCAGCTGAAAAGTACAAAATCTTAAACTATTAATTTGGCCTAATTAATAATACCTCAATTTAAGTATATTAATAATTAATTATTTAAATTATATGTAATTTTTATAAGATTGTTTTATATTTTAATAGACGAATTTTCCCAGAAAAACTGAAGCGAAGTGCATTTTCTCTAGCATTGACTTACATAGCAATTTTTGGCTTAGGGGTCCTCCACCATGTCCAGTGCCGAAAATGGTAGATGGCTAAAATGTGAAGGTCAATAATTCTGGCCTGCCGCTTGGCTGTCAATCTAACGGTTTTGAGTTTGGGCCGGTTTTCTCTACATGTTATGTGAATACGCGTTAGAACCCCTTAAAAAGTCCTCTGCCAAGGCAACTCCTCCCGTTCCATGACAGATACCCCATACGTGCAGGTTTGCCTAACGTGCACTTGGCAAGTACATCCACATATTAAAACAGAGCCCAAGTTTCGAAAGTGACGCAGTGATGCTTCCACTTAATATATGAAAAATCACCATGTCAAAAAACTCAAAATACAAATTTTCATCTTATAGTTTTTGAGTTTAAATCTCTGAAAAATTAACTCTATAATATTAAAAAGAAATGTTAAACTTTAAGTGTTAAGTTTTGTTAAGTCTGAAGTTTAGTTAAGTCTGAGAAAGAAATGTTAAACTTTAATTGCGTGTGGCCAGTGCCTGCCCATTAGAAAAAAAAAAAAAAACTTTAATTGCATTTAATCATATTCACAGTAGAGTCTCGATTCTTTCAGTTTTCCATACATCTCAGTTAGTGAAAAAATCAGTTTAGTTCCCAAATAATGACCGACGCATATAAAACAGGCGATTTTTTTAAATTGCAGGACAAAAATTCAAATACTTGGTGCACCCGGAAGCCCTATCAGAAATCCCTCTCCCAAAGAAAGTGGGTGTATTTTTTTTCTGTAGATGTCCTCATAGACATTTCTGTGCAGTGTTGACATGCTGCTTTGGCAATGGCGCGATACTGCTGTACGGAAACGAGTCAACGTGTCAATACAAAACAATTGACTATTATTTTCCGATATTATTAACCTGCTCTAATCAGTAATGTGATAATATGTAACTACTCTCTTAATAATCAAGAGTGAAAAACCAGTGCTGAGGAGTGATATATCACCCTACCTTCGTGACAAAAATCAGCCAACCTCCATAGAGTGAGAAATCACTATTCTGAAGAGTGACATTTCTGACTCTGGACTAGGAGTGAGAATTCAAAAACCCACTCCGGGAAAGAGTGCCTCACTCTAAGGAAAGGGTGACAGCACGCCATCCCTTAAAGAGTGGAGCGCTCTGATCAAGAGTGAGCTATGACCCTTTTTAAGAGTGACCGCCACTTTTTATAGGGTGATTATTCGAGACCGTATCCAGGGGTCCGGACCCTCCCCCCTCCCAAAAAATTGATTTTTGTTAATAAAATAATAATAATGACGTCTTTTTGTGAAAAATTCTGCCTTTTCCACGGTTTGGACCCTGCCTGAAATTTTTGTCTGGGTACGGCCCTGGATTTATTCCTTGCATATGCCTTGCTTCTGGCTATCACTATTTTGGGAAAATTAAAATAATTCCTTATAAATATATATATATAATATGAATGTATCTGGTAACAGCATTGATTATTATTATTTTTTAAATATTTGGCAAACATTAAAAGATATTTTCTATATAGCATCAATATTTATCCAATCTTGTGAATTCATTGAAAATAAAATCCAATATTATAAATTTAATATTTTGCCCATTTGAAGTCAAATTTTAATACTATTGAATCTTAAAGTATTTGAAATTTATCAATAATATTGAGTGTATATTAGAAATATTTCCAATATTATTAAGTACTAATTACTTTTAATTATTAAAATTTACATATATGTGAATACTTTGAGAGTAAAGACCACTTCCAGTATTGGTAAAAACTAGAGTTTAGCCCTGATATATG
This sequence comes from Cheiracanthium punctorium, assembly GCA_038373885.1. NCBI lineage: Eukaryota > Metazoa > Arthropoda > Arachnida > Araneae > Cheiracanthiidae > Cheiracanthium > Cheiracanthium punctorium. The sequence goes on from JAWZYV010014367.1 coordinate 96,838, forward strand.
CTCAAAATGTTATTATTATTTGTAAAATTTTAATTAACATATGAAGTGTGTATTGATATATTAATTATATATTGAGAATATTTCTGAAGCAGTCTCACTACCAATGAACTTTTAAATATTAACTCAATATTGTGAAAACATTGATATCAAAAACCAATAATATTACAAAGTAGTAAGTGAACACATTGAGAATAAACAGTTTCCAATATTGGTAAATAAAATTCCAATATTGGTAAAAATTAGCATTTAGGTCTGATAAATTCTCAAAATAACATTATACTTTCAGTATGACTATACTAATATACCTTTTCCACTGAATTTAACATACAAAAAAATATATTCTTAATATAGGGTTGTATTGGAAATATTTTTGAAGTAGTCCTCAATTGATAAATTTTTTAATGTTAACTCAATATTGTTAAAAAAAATTGAAAACAAAGATCAACTGTAACTTCGTCAAATGTATCAAATGTAACTTCGTACAAAGTAGCAAAGTTAATATTTGCCTCAGATATATTTAAAATGCATTTATAGTATTTGATATACATTGGAAATATATTCAATATGGATAAGTAATTACTTTAACATAACTTTATACCATTTTTAATTTTTTTGGTTAATATTTACTCAATATTACACTGGGAATAAAGCTAGTATTGGTAAAAAGTAGAAAGTTGATATTTAACCTTTATATTGTAAAAATTATAAAACTTTGCTGCTATTGAATTTAAATTAAATATATTTAAAATGTATCTGCAATATCGAGCGCCTTGAAAATATTCTTCATATCGTACAAGTAAATATTTTTGCCGCATTTACCTCCCCCCCCCCCAAGTTTGTCCATAGGCAATCTTTAATACATCATAGCTGGATATTGGGTATATCTATTAGAAGTCCAACATAAAATAGATTTCTCTATTAGAAATTTGAGGTGTGATCTCTCTAATGAGTAAATAACATCTATAATATACAGGTATCTGTATATATGTAGCATAGTTATAATAATTAAACTTCCAGAAGATCTTAAAGATCCAGAATATCCCAAAAATGGCTATCTATTTCATATTCAAAATATCCAAAGATCAGAAATTGATACTTATTTCATATCCAGAACTTCTTAGATATCTATTTCTGGGCTATCTTGGATTATTGTCATGTTCAGAATGATCCATAACAGCTGGAAAATAAATTTTACGTAGCTCAATGGTACAAGTAATATCTGACCCCATGCATTTTTAGATTCTTGCTTTCATTCCAGTGAGTGAAATGTGGACTGTTGACACAAAACATACAGTATTTAAAATAACAGCCTATTCTGAAATTAAACAGATTAAGAAGGAGTACAGAGTTTCATTTTAATAATCAGATGATGGCATCACTAAAAGGTACCCCCAAGAGTTCCACATGGTTACTAAAACAAACCTCCATAACCTCTAGATCTATTTAGTTACAGAATTCGTTAACAGTTTATGTTTTGTTTGGTTAGTCAAAACGTAACAGGAATAGAAGTGAAAGTTTCAAAATGCTTGGAGGTGATCTGTATAGCCATTGAGCTATGTAAAATCCATCAGCAGGAGATTTATAAGAATTTTCTTTGTCTGCAGTACTATAACTTCATTTGAGGTAATCTGTGATCAAACAAGAATAGAAATAAGAGTTTCGGACATCCACATTACTCAACAGTGTGCAGAAATATTTGATATGTTCAATGTTACCTTTTCTCCTGCTGAAATAAAAAATCCCTGAAAGCTTATTTTTTACCTATGGTACATTTCAGAACAACTTTCACTTACAACAGTATTAACAAAACAATAAAAATAGTTCATGATAAGATATTTATATAAAATCAAAAGAATACTAATAATTTTGATTTTTAAATAGGTTTTATTTTAAGCATAATTTATTCAAACTTTCTTTTCAACTTTATTACAATTAACAAGTCTTTTTTTTAAATTTTAAATAAATAAGAAATGAACAGGATTGAATTGTTATCGAAAAGAAATTATTTGAAATTAAATTTCAGTCATTTATACGAACAAATACAAGAATTATGAAACACGAAAATAAGTTAAAAGAGCAATAGCTATCCTTTAATTGAAAACCAAAAAAAATAAATAAATAAATAAATAAATAAACTAATTGTTGGGTAAATCAAAAATATAAATATATCTGCTGATAATCTCTGTTAATGTACATATCATGTTTGGAAATTTAAGAGAATACCTATTTTTCTATTCTTTCCCCTCCCCCCAGAAAAAGGAATAAAATATTTCTAAAATGGAAACTACTTTATATTGATTGATTTCTTTTTTTGTGAAAAGGGGTAAAGAAATATTTTTGTGCAGGCCAATACATAAATAATATAAATCAAAACCAATTATTTCATAATTCCCCAACAATGCCCATTTTGTTGAATACACCCAACATTTTTGTCTTGTCCAAAAACCATTATTTAAGGTTTAGAGGCATGAGCAAGAATACAGGTTAGAATCCTTAAAAAGTTCACCACCCAAGTCAGCCCCCCAAGAAGACACCCCTCTTGTAGACTTGCCATAACGCAAAGAAATAATTGAAGTTTAGAGCATGAGGGTGAACCATATTAACCTCCATAGATAATGTCTGGGTGAGGGGGGAGGGTGGTGATTCAAAGAAAAAGATTTTTTTTTTCACCTCTTAAAAAACCAAATTCCTCTTCTGAACATAATTTATACATACTTCAAAATAAAAGCCATTTCTTAATTTTTTAATATATATACACATTCCTTTCTTTATTTATTTTTAAGTGTGATTTTATTTATTTCAATTTCACTTTTACAGCAAAATAGCTACAAATTACTTAATCTTTTAAAAACTTCAAATTGAAAAAAAAATTCTTTTAATATAGATTTTATGCAAGAATTATTATACTATTGAAAACAGATTTAGAACAATAAATGAAAGTAAAGCCAGAAAAACTCATTAGTATGTTAGAACAAAGTTCAATTAATACGAGGGCCAAAAAAAAAAAGAAAGAAAAAACAGTTAATAAAAATATATAAGCAAAGTCTTAATAAAAACATGAGTAATGGAACTTCCAAGTCCAGAGTAGTCTTCAGCCTAGCAAATTTTAGTTTACGATGCGTTCTAAATTTAAAAAAAAATTTAAACTATTACAGAACTGCAGAAGTAAAAAATAGCCTACGAATTGAAAAAAAGTGGAAGATATCTCTTATTGAGACTCATGCAGGTTTGAATGAATTATAAAAGCAATGGCAGTGAACACACAACAAATTATTACAAATTTGGTTTAATTGTATTACATTGTTACATTTATATAAAATACAATCACTGGATTCAATATGAGTACTTCAATACTATTTCACATTCAGGGATTCTTCTAACAGCATCTGGAAGATAAAAATTATGACTTCAACAAGTAATTACAGAATTAAAAGTTAAAACATAACTGCTATTCTATCCTAATAAAAAAAGGGTACCCTCCCCCCTCCCCATAATTTGAATAAGACTGAAGAAAGGCTCAAAATCAGAAAGAGTTGGCAGCTAGAATATACTAGAGCATAAACTAGATCTATGTTAAATACATACAAAATAAAATTAGTTAAAATTAGTTTTGTGTGTACATGGATTAGTGTCAAATTTAAATCTCCAACTAAAGCACAGCTTAACACTTTCAACTAGGTGATGAATTTACAGAGGAATAAGTCAGCAGATCTTTTCATTTGATTCAGAAAACATTTTGTTTATAGTTTCACTAAAATCGGAGGATAACTTTATAATAAAAAGTCTGCAAATCTACATACATTTTGGAACACCTTTAGGAGCAGGTTAAATACAATTTTGGAACAGCACAAAAGCATACCGAAAAATGGTAATAATAAATACTTTCTTATTACCATTTTTCATATTACCATATTTATGTATGGTAATAATAAATACTTTCAAGTAACATTTACATATACTGTAACCTTCTGAGTAAGAGAGGGAAGGGAAACAGGGTTCCTACTGTTAAAATTGTACAAATTATGAATAAATGAATAAAATAAAGATGTAGAATTTAAGCTGCCTTTTACATTTTAATTTTGCCACTGAACATAAAAGCAAATGGAAAAAAACTGCAATAAAACCTAAATATAGCAGCTCAAAAAAAAAAAAAAAAAAATCTATTTTTTTACCTGCAAAAAATAAAAGAAAAAAAACTTAATTTTACAGATAAGAAATGCTTGTACTGTTTTATAAAATAATCTGTTCTCTATGTTCTATTAATATTAGAATATACTGATATGCAAAGTGATTGAGAGCACAAAATACTTTATTAAAAGTAAGGAACACATTGTAGGATTTACTTCACAAAATTTTATTTTGTGAGGTAAATCCTCTGAGGTAACACAAAAAAGAATAATTGGGGACAGTATTGAAGCGAAAATCCCATATCAAAGCAATTTGGAATAAAATTATCCCTGAATCACAGTAACCTGTGCGTAATAACAAACATCAAACTAATAGTGACAAAATAAATATTAAACACATTACTTACTATCGGTGAGTTAAATTTGCAAATTATTACAATCAATTAAAAAATAGAAAATATTCAGGACTTGTAATATATTTTAGGTACATCAAAAATTGAGTAAAAAATAAAGTGATAACTTTGCAATAAAAACTTTTCATGCACAGCAAGTAAAATATCATCAAATAACAACATTCTTAGCAAAGATCACATCTATATGTGGAAGATAAACAAAAGAAATAAATAATTAAACGGAAGTTTGAAAATACTTTTCATATCCAGTCTGGTAAATTACAAGGATTCAATGCTCAGAAGTGTAGCTAGAGGGGGACATTTGTCCCAGGGCATAGGATCCAAAAGGCACCAATTTGTATATAAAACTTTTTCCAGCGCATTTTGGTAAACAGGAAGTGATGCAAATTTGTTCTCGGGCACTGAAAATTCTTGCTACACCTCTGAGTACTGACCCCAATTAATAACCTAGATCTTCTTGAAGTCAGTTAAAAACTAGACTAAAGATATTTTTGAGTAATATTCAAATATACATATGACAACATGTGAACACTGACAAGGTTATTGCACTTTGTTAATACTGCAGGCTTAAAAAATCTGAATTTACTAAGGAAGTAAAGTTTACATTTACATATTGTATTAGTAAAATTAAAAAATAATATATTTCATCTGTTTTTACCACTAATGGTGGTACATGTAATATGGTGTCAAAACTGGTAGGCTAGTTTTCGATTTGGTTTGTACCAAAGTACAGATATGAGATTAACAAAAAAGGAAAAAAAGTCTGAAAGAATGTCCAAACAACTTTTGAGCAATTATACTTATGAATTTCAAGAGCAATAAATATTTTAATTTTTATTGATACTAAATCTATCTTACTTATATACAATTTTGCCTTACTGAAAAATCAGAAAATTTTTGAAAAAAATGAAAAAACTGAATTCTTTATAAACATTGAAAAAGGTCTGAATATTAAACTAAATTCTTAAATCTCATCTCTGAAAGTAGCATTTTACAGTTTACATTTTAAACAACAACAGCAGTGACAACATTAATAATAATAATAATAATAATAATAATAATAATAAAAGTTACAGGAGTTTCAAGGTTTTACTTACAACATATTTTTAAGAGGTAGTGAGGGTGCAGAGTAAAAAAATTAATCTGAAGGGACTAAAAATTGATTTTTATACTTTATTTCATTGTTACTTCATAAAATGTTGCAAATAAGACTTGATTTTGCAAGCAATTTATTAACTTGGTGTCAAATATGCAACTTGACATAAAAAATTTACATATAATAGAGATTAAATAAATGACAGAATATAGCATAACATAAAATGATATACTAAAGAGTTGCCTGGGTCAAATGCTTTAATAAAGAATACCACATTGAATTTTACTGTATAAATATTTATTGTTTTACTCATTGATGTAACTTTACCAAAAGTTATACTTTTTTTCTTTTAAGAACAGCCCTAATAACTTTCTCAATTTACATGAAATTTATAAAATTTAATACATAGTCACTAACTGCCCCAAAGTAACATCACTTTAGGGAAAAAAAAACTTAAAAAAAAAACATATAAATCAATTTGGAAAATAAGAAAAAAATAAACTAAACAAAAAAGTAAACATCTCAAAAAAAAAAAAAAAAAAAAAAAGTTATTGACAATTATGAAATTATGCGATACAAGCTTTGAAAAAATTAGACCGCAGAGATCAAAAGTATGCAGACTTTGAACTAGTAATTAAGAACATTTAAAGAATAAATAAACAAATAAAACAAAAATATGAATACCACTTATAATGCCAATAGTTTCTTCTCTTTTACAGCATGCCACTGACAAAAATTCAATGGTTTTCCACAGGACCAGTTCAGAGTACTAGAAAATAAAAAGATAATAAAGTGATAAACAGCCAAAATCAATCAGTTTTTCTTGTAACATATTTTATTCATCACTTGGCTCTGCAAGCTTTAAAGACAGGCTTCTCAAAAACTCGGTATAATTCAGAATGCTTCTTCATAGACAACATGATGAACTTTTATAGAACAACAAAACTGCAGGTCTTATCCCATTTTTAGGGAGAAATTCACGAAAGTGGAAACTGTATCTGATGGCTAATTCTCCCTCTATTTTGGACAATACAATATGTTATAAATTTTTCTCTGAGTATTTCACTTCTATAAATTAACCATTTGTATTGCCATAAATAGAGCTTGTGAAGAGAAATTCTGAATTTTCAAATTTCTGACATAGTTGAATTCTTTTAAAACCTGTTCAGAAATTGCATTATTTCTTGTAAAAAAAAAATAATAATAACTTGATTGAAACATTTTGTTTCTACTCAGTGAGACACTTAATGAAACACAATTTTTGTGAGAAATCTACTACCCATCTGATTCAGTGCTTAAGATATACATTCTTCTAAAATGGGATGCTTTGCAATGCAAATAATAATAATAATATAAAATTCACACAGACATGTGTATAAGGAACATTTATAACATATGATATGAATATAAAATTAACTCCCAAATTTAAAAATACACTGAAACAGTAAATAATTAAAAATAAATACATACTTATATCTAAAGACATCCAAAGTAGTATTCACCCTTATCAAAGGTTCTTGAAAAATCACCCAGTCATCGCTGTTATTAACTCTCCTATATTTCAAGAAAATGAGTATTCAGTACATAAAAAACATTCTAAAAGTTTCGTTTTCTAAAGCAACCAATTTATATGAATATTCATTTATTATCAATTTATATATATTTAACTAATGACCACCCAAGGTAGGAGTCTTCAGTTAAAATTTACATTTAAACATTATCACAAGAACAAATGATTCGGTGGTAGATCGAGGGGTAATGGGATGAGTGGCTATAGGGCTTCAGTCCCCCCCCCCCCAATCTCAAATCCAGGCAGCAATTACGACATAAAGTCGCTTGAGTCAGAAGTATGGGTCTAAATGGGGGCCCCCTTACATTTTGTTTCTTCACCGACTCTGACAATTGTCTTTCTGTATTTTCCACAGTATTTACCCGCTTGCCCATGATAATCAGGGAACAATCATATTACATTAAATTTTTCAGTAATATTTGACTTATTTATTAAGATATATTTTTCAGTAATATTTGACTTATTTATTAAGATATATTTTTCAGAAATTTGTATATGAATGCATTTAAAATTATTTCAGATTTTAAATGCAAAAATAATGTGTAACAGATAAACAGTGATAATTCGCAAGTAATAATATATTAAGATGCTAACATATCAAAAATATATACTTGTGCAATATATATGAGGAATATTTGAAATATACACCCAATATTGTGGATACATTTTAAATAAATTTAATTTAAATTCATTAAGATTGACAATATAATGGGTAAATATTAATTTGCTACAATTTACATTAGTATTTATTTCCAATTTAATGATAATATTGAATAATTAAGTATATGAACATGAAAAAATAAAAATACTATAAAATTAATTACTTGTCAATATTAGGAATACATTAGAAATATTACCAATGTTTACCTAATATTGTGGATACATTTTAAATACATTTGGGCTAAATATTAACTTGCTGCTATGTAAAAATACTGGTTTGGGTTTTCAATGTTTTACAATCCAGTGAGGTGCTATTTGAAAGTTTATTGGTAATGGAACTACTTCAGAACTACTTCCAAAATATAGGCAATATTGCAGATACATTTCATTTAAATTCAGTAGAAAAAGGATTAAAATTATTTTGAATTTTTAAGTAAATTTTACCAATATCATAAATTTATTTACCCTTAATGATACCCAGTAGAAGACCCAAACTCTGAAATCCATGCTGTCTGCTTTCTCAACAATGTCAATAAATAATGAAATCTGTTCTGCTACCTGCAAGTTCAGAAAACCACAGAATAATATTAAATACTTGAAAAATATAACATTAATGAT
>JAWZYV010014368.1:0-109675 GCA_038373885.1 Cheiracanthium punctorium
CAGTCAGACACGTCCCACCTTTAAGAACCTGCATTAATAAAGCTATTCGACTCAATCAAAACCACCACCTGCATTTATTCCTACAGTGTGCATCGACACATTTTTGTATTTAAATTCGAATTACCGCACCCGTCGATCGCTTAAAGAAAAAAAAAAAAGTGTATATATTGTGCTGCTTCTATGCAGGCCCTGATAAATGTACAGGAACTTGCATTGGGTACAAATGCAATAATAAGCTGAAAAATTTAGTTAAGACGTATAGAAGTTACAAATTATTAGTGCCAGTATTCCTTTTCTTTAAAGAATGTCCTATTACAAATCCGTGAGTCCTTTTAATTATTCATCTGGCGACACTAGTTCCACTTCAACATTGGCTGAACAGCCGGCAATGCCAGGCTTTCAAGGCCGACATTGAAATGGCGTGAATTGAGTGCTTTAGGAAGGATCTTACTAATTGTTTTAAATTGTTACCAGCTTTTGTTTTTCGACGCTGAGCTATCTCTGCCCAAAACAGCATTGAATAGAGGTGCTTTCATATTTCATTATGTGCATGTCCCTCCACTGATGTTCGAAGTTGGTACTTTCTGCCAAATTTAATCCCAAAAGTTATGGAAAAGAAGTTGCCGTTAGCTCTTCAACTCTTAGTGTGGAGGCGAATTAGCATTTCTCGTGTGTTAACTCAACATCTTTCGTTATCGTTTCTGATTAAATTTCAATAAAGCGATCTCCAAACTTCATCCATTTTCCATCGTCAGGGTTTTAAATTTTAAAATTATCTAAAAACACTCAGATATAAGTGAATATATTCTATATTACTTAATGAAAGTGAAAACACACGAGTCTGTGATAGAACTAATAGAAAGAATAGTGACTCTGTGGAATCAAAAGTCCTTAAAAAAATTATCTCACCAGAAAATATACACAAATTAAAGGAAATACCAAACGTAATTTATTTATTGTCAAGTAATTATTATAATAAATTAAAACTACTATCAGCTGTACTTTGTAAATTCACCAGAATTCAATAAGATTAATTTTTTAAATGTAAAATGTACATTAGTGGTACACGTAACACCAGTGGCTGCAGATTCCCCACAAATGTATGTTAAGCTATAATTACTTTTGCTGAGGAACGGAATTCCGTATCATGCTCAAGGTTTTGTGATGGACTGTATAGGGTTGCGGCATCGACTACCATACATCGATGTTTCGATATGTATATATTTTCCATAATTTAAACGTCGATGTTGGAAAAATCGTAGTTGAAAAACATGGATGATCAGAAAAAGAAAATAAGAAACCCTACATCTTCAACTTTTGGCCATGGAACAAAGTATCAGAATGTTGAATTTACTCTGAAAATGCGTTAAACTTTCGGAAAATCAATACGAACACATCTGTAGACCAACATTTAGGAAATTACCACTCTCTGCGAATAACATGTTTACATCTTATAAATAAAAATGAAATTCTGTTTGTTTGTTTGTTTGTTTGTGGATTTGATTCGTATACAAATCCACAAAAATGGACCTATCGGCCTGAAATTTAGCACAGATGTGTAAAATAATATAGAATAAACCACTGTCCACTTTAAAACTTTGAAAGTCCACCCGTTCCCGGAATTTAAGAGATTTTTTATGCTCTTCACGCAAAAATCTTTCCGTAATTGTAACCCCTGTAGTGAAAAAATTGTGAAATAAGGATCGTGGTTGCCATGTGTGGCGATTTTGCCGAATAAAATGTCGTTCGTATACAAATCCACAAAAATAGACCTATCGGCCTGAAATTTAGCACAGATATGTAAAATAATATAGAATAAATTGTAGTCCACTTTAAAACTTTGAAAGTCCACCTGTTCCCGGAATTTAAGAGATTTTTTATGTTCTTCACGCAAAAATCTTTCCGTAATTGTAACCCCTGTAGTGAAAAAAGTGTGAAATAAGGATCGTGGTTGCCATGTGTGGCGATTTTGCCGAATAAAATGTTTTAAATTCTCAAAGTAAAAATAAAAGAATAATAATGATTTTTTTTTGTTAGTTTATATTCGTAAGGTTATTTTTTTTTAAATTATAATATCGTGTGCATGGGAAATCAGAGCAGGAATGTAATGCTTTACACGCAAAACAATAAGAATTGAAGATTTCCGAGGCTAATGTGTAAATTTTTTTAGTTTGGCGAAAAAATAAAATGGCTGAAATATGGATTTTGAGTAAGTGAGTTCTAGCGGTTTGCCCAGTTTTCGGCTTGGCGCAATTTATTGAGAGCTTAAGGAAATAGATTTTTGAAAACAAGTGCAAAGGTTTTATTAGAATACAGCGTTAAAGTTTAATGATCCGTGAAGAAATAATGCAGTTATTAAGGGATTTCAAGCGATCTAACTTCAGAATTCTCGCCAATTGAATACATTGATTTAAGTTGGGGGAATTCCGCCAAATTTCAGAAAATTGAAATCTTCTCATTTAGTACATCGGAGTAACGATGAATAAAACACATTATAGTTGATAATTAAAAAAAAATCGGCTGTATTAAGGGATTCCACTTTTCAAATAAATGCCTGGCGGTCGAACCATTTCCCATTTTGATTGCTGCTAAGTCAATGCTTCGAAAGATTTCCTGAAAAAACTCTTGCAAAATGGCGTATGTTGGCACTTTGGCGAGGCTTAGATTTAAAACTGGATTTTATTTGAGACTGGTATATATAATAACACTGGTTATAGATAAAAATGAATGTTGGTATGTGTTTATGAGGTTGAAAAACTCCAGCACCGTTGAGCACCGTTGCACGATGAAATTTGGTTCACCTAAGTCTTTTATCATGGAGAAGGTTTTTATGCTATCCGTTTTCCTTAACTTGCCACTTGGTGCCGCAGCACAACGTTGAATTCTATTCCGTTTAGCCGTTTGCTATGCGAATATCGTCCAACCGATTTCGATGAAATTTGGTACACGCGAATATTAGAACACGGAGAATATTTTTCACTATCCATTTTGCTGTAACTTGCCGCTAAATGGCGCTGCAAAGCATCAACTTCTATACCCTTCGACCGACCAGCATAAAATTTTTTATACTTACACATTTGAGCAGGAAGAATATATTCTAACTGCTTTCCTTTTGATGTTACTCACCACTAGATGACACTGCAATGCATTATTATTTTAACTCGCCACTAGATGACGCTGCAGCAGGCCAAATTCTTGACCATTCAAACGTTCGCTATGAAAATCAGTATACATAGCTATTTGAACAATGAGAATATTTTGGCGTTATCCATTTTGCTATAACTCGCCACTTGACGGCGCTGTAGCAAATCATTACTTTAATTAACTACTAGATGGCCCTGCAGTGTATCACTTCTTGACTGTGCAAATGATCGTTATGAAAATTGGTATACATAGATAGTTGAACACGGTCGCTATGAAAATCAGTATACATAGCTATTTGAACAATGAGAATATTTTGGCGTTATCCATTTTGCTAAAACTCGCCACTTGACGGCGCTGTAGCAAATCATTACTTTATTGAACCACTAAATGGCCCTGCAGTGTATCACTTCTTGACTGTGCAAATAATCGCTATGAAAATAGGTATATAGATATTTGAACACGGGGAAGAATTTGGCGCTATCCATTTTCCTATAACTTGCCACTAGATGTCGCGTCAACACATGAACTTCAGGACTGTCCAGCCGATAGTCATGAAAATTCGTATACATCGATATCTGAATGCGAAAAATATTTTCGCCGTATCCGTTCTGCTAAAACTCGCCACTAGATTGCGCTACGCCGCATAGCCTTCTGCACCGTACAAACGATTGCCTTGCAATTCGGTATGCATGATTATTGGACACAATATAACGCGATATCCACTTTGCTATATCTGTTTATTACAATGAATAGTAATCACCACAAATCGTAATATCAAAAAGTCCATTCATTCCCGTGCGAAGAACGGGTACTTCAGCTAGTTTATTTATATGAAACAAGTCAAGTCCTACCAAATAAATATTTACTTATAAGGTTATTGTTTACAAAAAGTGGTTGTATTGAGTATATAATGCAAATAACCCATAATGTGTACGATTGATTATGTGAAAAAATATTTAACATTAGACATTGGTGTAACACCGAAGTCGCATAAACATCGGCTTCAATACATCGATGTTTTGAAAACTTTGAAATCCATGTTGCATCCCTAGGACTGAAGTCCCTCTGTAACGATGTTTTGATTGTCAAAATAATATTTCGCTGTAAAGAGACTTATCGTTACAGAGGGAATTACAAGGAAACCTCGATCGGACCAAGCGAGAGCAATTTCTTGGGAGAATTAGTATTAACAAACCATCAGATGTTGCTTTAAATGTTGTATTTACGCACATGCACACATGGAAATTCTTCCACCTATCTGTGATATAAAAAATATCTGCTTAACAACCTCTACATCGTTTGTTCGTTTGAAAAGGTTATCTGTACGTTCTATTCACATTAAAACGTTGTAAAACGACACCTGAAAGTCATTTCTTGAGCTAATCTTACTTCATGAAAAACTTTCTTTCCATTGAGGTTTTCCATAATTTTGATACATTTCTGAGCGGTATTTCTTGCTCTACCCCTCTGTGAATAGCGGAACTTTACTTATGAGCATCTTGTATAACATTTTTTATATAATGTTCAAATTAGATCTGACGGAGGAGGTTCTCATTAGAAGTAAATGACAGGTATTTTATTACCTCTTTCTGTGAATTTTACTTCTTACCTTACTCTGATTACCGCAGAAAAAAATAGTGCTTCAAAATTAATGTAACTAAAACAATAACAGTACAGCGTTCATTACTATTACTGTGTAGTGAACTCAAGCATCCTGTTATTTTTATTGTTCGCATCAGTGCCCCCCCCCTTTTTATCTTATCTTGGGACTGAGTGTATGAAGTATAATTCCCTTTAATATAATGCCTTATGAGCGAAGTTTGGGGTGTTTAACACACAGGACATTTGGAAAGAATTTAGAAAGCAAGAACGCAAGTACGGCGTTCACACAAGCTGTGAGTCGTCTAGACAGGTATAAGCCTATCGATCTTTTAATCTTCTTTTGTACTACTCAATTAAATTTCTTTTATGATTTTAATTAAAATTCTATCCCAAATTTCTAAACGTGAACTCATTCATTTTCATTTGCAGAAGATTTTCTTAGATTACTGTTAATTTTACAGTGTAGGAAGCTACGATAGAAACATGAAGACTGTTTTTCATTCCCTTTATTTACGAAAGACTTTGTAACAGTATTATCCACGGGTGTAATTCCCACTAATACTGTTTTCATTAAAAATCATACAGCAGTTTTTCTCCACATTCTTTCTTATGTTTACTTTAAAGCAACGGGTGATGGTTCAAATATATGAAGTTTCCGATAGCCGAAATGGAAAATCATATTTAGCAGTAATATAATTTCCAACATTTTCCATTAAAAATATTAGAAAGATACAGGTTGTTCATAATTTACCATATTCAGGGTGAAATAGAGATTGCAGCTAGATTTTTAGGATATCTCAATGAGACCAAGTTAGAGAGTTAGAGGGAGGGGAGGGGAGGAGTAAAATATTTGTGTTTAGCTAAATTATATTAGTGAATTTTCAATTGCAGCATTGGTTTATTTTCATTCCAGACACCTTATGCATAGCTACCAACGTATGAGAATTTTACGCTTCCACGGTTTCATATAGTAAATTACTTTAGAACCTTGAACTTTTCCAGGGACAGAATGGTCTGCTTTTAAGAATTGTTAATTATAAAAAGTGGTTAGTGATATTTTGTACATGTAGGCAGTTATGCCTGAAGTGTGCTTTATTGGAACCCCGTAAAAAGAGTAAGAGATTCTAAATTTATACAAGTTTATTTCCGGGGTCAAAGGATAAATTTACTAAGTACAGTTCATTTTATCTAAACGGATTAAATAATTAATTCTGACGGGGTATTTCCTATCGATGAAAGTCTGCAGAAATGTCTACTGGAAAGAGATGGGTTTTAAAGATTTCAATTTCTCCCTATACACAAAACATCTAAAATACCTTTGAAGTGCTTGGAAGTCTTAAATATATGCAAAGTAATGATTTCTTTTGCCGGTTTTCTAAAACAGTTTCTTAGGGACAAATTGTTTTTTAATAAAAACCTATTATTAGACGCTTTAATACGATTTTATCCTCTACCATCCCCTTATTACAAGAATATGACTATATTTCATCAGATTTTCAGTGTTCTGCCAGGAAATAAATTTGTAGAATAACTATTTCTGTAATGAAGTTGCCGCTAACATTTGTAATGCCAATGATAATTTAGTTGAAATTCAATTAATGCTTATGCATTCTGATGTTTACCGCAATATGTATGTTTTTTAAAAAATATTCTAGTGAAGGAGAAGTTTAATATTTCACGGATGTTCACTAATGGCAGATTACAGACTTTATACCGGAAAGAAAAATGTCAGAGAAAAATTATATCATACCTTAACTGAGCAGCGATATTATAAGTTTTCAATACATACTATGTACAAGGTCTTCCATAATTATTGGGACAAGCCTTAGAGAGAGCTACGGCACATCATAGGGATTCAGATTCATAAAGCAATGTGGGGTGGGAAACAAACATCGTCTTAACTTGACTGTTAATAATCACCTTGGAACAAGAGCTCGAATGATAGTGAACTTTCTGACTACAAAAAAAAAAAAAAAAAAAAAAAAAAAAAAACCGCTCACATTGCTCTTTACTTGGCCGTCGTTCGTCGTACAACAAAGTTTTATATACGATTTTTTTTTCAAATAACGTATACTTTTAATTTATTATTAATTTAATTTTACATAATGGGCCATCTTCATATTTAATTCTCCCTCAACTTCGCTTTTTTCGACTTCAAAACTCTATTTTGACTTTATGAAACGAAAGAAAACCTTCAAATTACCCTAAATATAAATTTTCACCAATTTTCTACGATAATTCGACATATTGCGAATTATTTTTTGCGCGTTTTTAAAGGACTTTCTGCAAATTGAAAAACGCTGTAAGCACATTCCGAACTTTTCGCCTTTCATTAATTTCGCTCGTGGTAGTTTAAAACAAATAAATATTTTAAAGTAAATAAAAAACTTTGTAAAAAACACACATAAGAAGTTATAGGTAAGACGATACGCACGTTTCGGTCAAAAATTGTTTTGACCTTCATCAGTCAAAGCCCTTCGTCGCAAGGAACACAGGGAACTGAAAAGAGATAAACAAGCAAGCAAGTTGCCACAAGGGGCAAAGAAAAGTCGAACAAAACCACGGAGAGAGAAAAAATTAAGGGATAAAAAGGAAAGGAAAGAAGCACAAAAAATACAAAAATTAAAAAATTAAAAAAAAGGAGGAACACACGAATACAAACACACACACAAAAAAGAGAAAACAGAACAAACAAAATAACAAAAAACAAATAAAACATAAAAAACACAATAATTATTTTTTTAAACCACGAACAGGACAGCACAATATACAAATATATATATATATATATATATATATATATATATATATAATTATTTATTTAAAAAAATACGTAAAGGAAACACAGAAACGCACGTACACGCACATAAAAAAAGGAGAGGGGGAGCAAACAAAATAAAAGAATAGAGGGGGAAAGGGAACGAAAGAAAAAGAAAAAGGGGGAGGGGGGAGTAGACGAAGAAAGTGAATAGAACCTTACAACAGCAGCTTCCAAGCAGAATGAACGAAAGGAACCGAAGAACCATCGTTCACAAGACGTTCTAAGTGCTGGGTAATGGAAAAACCTTCCAAAAAATCAAGATGGGACAAAGACTGAGGAGTGCACAAAATCTTAGCCTTAGAGAACTGAAAACGATGATTGGAATTCCAACAATGTGAGGCAATAGAAGATTTGGAAAGTTCGTGCTTAGAAACATATCTCTCATGCTCTTTGAGCCTAAATTTGAGAGCTCTTCTGGTCTGACCAATATAGCCCAAATCACAAGATCCACAAGGAATATAATAAACACCCCAACGGTTCTCAGTAGGAATAGGATCTTTAAGGGAAGAAAATTTAAGTTTATTAACAGGTTTAAAAATGACTTTGAAACCGAAATTTTTGAGAAGTTTAGAAATTTTGTAGCATAAAGGTGAAAAGAAAGGTAGTACAATTAATTCGTTGTGAAAATTAATAGTATTAGTAGAAGTAATAGGCTTATTAAATTTAGAAACAGCTTTCATCAATAATAGAGGGGCTAAAGCCACGAGAAACAGCTAAGGATTTTAAGTAACTAATTTCATTATTAAGAGAAGAATCAGAGCAAATTTTGATAGCACGAAACATAAAAGTTTAAAAAGCAGAAAGTTTTTGCTGGTAAGGATGATTAGATAGGGCATGAGGAGGTAAAGATATAGAAAAGGGTTTGCGGAAAACAGAAGTAGAGAAACCGTCAGGATTCCTAGAAAGAAGAACATCCAAAAAAGGTTAAGAATTGTTGCACTCCTCTTCTAGAGTAAATTGGATACACGGATCAACAGAATTAACAATCAAAAGTAAATTAGAAATATCACAATTGGAATCCACTAAAACGAAAGTATCGTCAACATATCTGACCCAGCACAGAAAATTAAAGACCTTGAAGAGCTTCTCTTCAAAATAATGCATATAAATATCACATAAGAGAGGTGAGAGAGAATTATCCATAGCAAGACCCTCGGTTTGTTTATAGAAAAAGCCATTAAAATGAAAGCAGTTTGTTTAATACAAACGCTTAATAAAGCTATAAACTCTTTAATCTCAATAGAAGAATAATGAAACTCGCGTAAACGCTCTTCCAAACAGTCAATCGATATTTATCGATACAATATTTTTTCTAGTCTTAATTTTTTTTTTTTTTTTGTACTGAGAATATTATTGGTAGAAATTAGAATATTTAGTCAGTGTTCCAAACCTTTCTTGGTCATTATTTTTTTTTTTTAAGGGCGGGTACTTTGCCGATTAGGCATTGTCCCTGACAACGGCCCGAACGTGTTGGCCACTTTATTATGGGGCACCTAGTAGGTTGGCCAACGTCGCCCCCTATGAAGGGACGGACATGACAACCACGCCTCGTCGGGGATCGAACCCCGGCCGCCGGGAATTGAACCCGAAACCGGAGTACGGTGCTTTACCCACCATACAACTCGGTCCGCTTCTTGGTCATTATAGTATACATGATTTTAAAAAAATAATAATGCAAAATGATTGCTTACGATTTTGTAAATCTTTATAATTTTGAAATTGTTATTGAGTATTTGAAGGTTCTCTTGGACATATGAAATATTGTCAAGAGTGAAAATGTGTTCCCTGCTCTTCTGACTACAAGCATAAATGTTACTCAGCTACTGTCGAATTCAAGAATGGTTGCATGATTGAAAATTCACTTGTTTGAATTTCATGTAAAAAAACGTAATTACTTTTTTGCCGACCCAACATCATAACTGTGTTTGTTACTTCACTTTTTTCCTTTAATATTATCCTCTTCAGTTTGCAAACTTTTTATAAGTCTTTTCGCGGTGTTTTTATTTAAATTAAAGTGAAAATTTAGACAGGAAAATGTGATTTTGAAGTTTTTTTGTATGTTTGATAAAGTATGGGGAAGTCCAAAGGCCTTTTGTTTCAGATATAAAAAAAGGTCAATACAATTTGTACAATTTTATTTTCCAACCACCTCGATTTATTGCCTTCGTAAAGTGACCATATCAATAAGGTGACCAGTTTTGAATTTCAAGAAGGTGATCACTTTAGCAGGTTCCTCTGTACTTCATTTTAACTTAATTGAAAAACTTATATTTTCTATCTAAGGAATTTCTTTTAACAGAGTAGGAAAAGAAGTTTTCTAATGCTATAATTAGTTTGGATTTGGTTATACATCTATGTAAATCTCAAATTTCTAATAGAGTAGGAAGTTTTCTAATGCTAATAGACAAGTTTTATTATGCTAATTATAGCATTAGAAAACTTGTTAGGATTAGTTTGGATTTGGTTATACATCTATGTAAATCTCAAATTTCTACAGCAGATAAAATTTAAAATGTTTAGATACTATGTATCTTCCTTCTTTTTGCAAACAATAACTAAGCACTCATAGTAACTTAAAAGTACTTTCACTGTATATTGTGTGAGCACTGAAATCAGCATGCTTTGGTGTAAGTTTCCAGTGCATCGTGTTCACAATCTTATTTGTTCGATAAACCAGAAAGAGACAGTTATTTATTTATTTTTTTTTGAAGCCAGTTAACTCCCAACGAAAAATGTAAAATAAAATAAAATAAAGTTCCTAAAAAACGGTTCGTTTTATTATTTTAGCCTTGATTTGAGCTTAGTTGTTTCCCGTTCGTTAGAATTCCCAACGGGGTGGGGGGGAGGGGGGCACATGCCTCACTGGAGTGTCGATGTTCCTATAAAATAATAAAATTAGACAGAAATGTGTTCTCCGTCACTCACATCATTTAATATAAAGTAATACACATGTAAATTTATTTAAGCATACATCGAAGTAAGACATTAAATAAATGAAACATTTAATATTACATAGGATTACCGCACAATTTAAAAAGAAGTATATATGTATAAAAATATAAATTATTTATTCTTTCAGATATGATTACATAATTTCTCTCCGATAGGTATTTGCGATTATTTTTATAATAATAGAAATGAAATTTGTAATAAAATAATGTAAACCAATAAATTATCCGGATTAATAAATTCCCATAATATGTATGTAACATAATATGTACAAAACCGTTTTCAACTTAAAAGTGAGCCCCTCTATGGCCCAGTGAATAAAACATTAACCATGGTAGACAGCTGAAGTTTGAAGGTTCCGTGATGGGGCCCATTGCGCGGCTATCGGTTAAACGGTCTGGAGTTTTGTCGTTTTTCTCCAGATGTAGCATGAATATTCGTTAGAACCTCTTAGAAAGTCACAATCTTTCTTTAGCATCAAGGCTCCCCCAACGAAAGAAAATAGCCATGGATACCTTGCCAAAACAATACAAACAATCAACATAAAATTATTAGTATATCTACTTTTATTCTCCTTCGAAACGTGTGTCTTTAATAGTGGACAAGTGGTCTGAAAGTTTTTAAATTAACGGAAGGATTAAAAAATTAATACATACATTTCATCAGGTTTACCATTTGGACTAACTAGAAGTTTTTTCGGATGACACTCATGTTGTAACGTGAGATATACTATGATTTTTAGACAAGTTCTCTTATGCTTTCAAGCCAAAGAAAACTATATTTACATATTCCTGACTTTTCACCAGAAATATGAAATACTTAATGCCTTATGATCCAATTAGTTTAGATAATTAAACTTAGCTTGTTTTAGTGCACTCACTACTGTGTAATGTAAACAAAATAAAGCGGAGAAACTTCTGGTTCGCGAACTTTAATTAAAATGGTATTAGTGAAATTTCTCACGTAGATAACACGTTATAAATTTCTCACAAGAGCAAATCAAAATGCATTAAAATTTCATCTGTCACCATCCAATTTTTGTATAGTAAAGTTAACATTAATCTAAGTAAATACCCCCTAAAGAAGAAATAAAAAAATATTAACAATTGTTTTTTTAAGAATTGACGTTTAGTGAAAAATTAATTACTACTCTTAAATAAAAATTTCTCTAGATGAGAAAAAATCTCTAAAATGATAATGGTCTGAAAATACTTATTTGATTTTTCTTACATAGTGTATAAAAATCAAAGAATGAAAATTTACGATGCCATCTTGTAAACGTTAGCGTGAAGTAAGCACTAAAGTGCTTTGTATCAAACGCTTCCTGTATGCTGGAAACAGAAAGGGAAAATGTTATTTTCAGAAGTAAAGCTGTTTAAAGATTTTGGCAAATTTACTCACCCGCAACAACATTTTTATAATTTGAGATAGAAAATTGAATTTTACAAAAACGGGGATTTTTAAGCATCGCTGTTTATATAATTTGACACTGAAACAGATTGCAATAGTTTTATATGAGAAGGGTATTCTAATTTTAACCCTTAACTTCATCTTTACAGCATTCAACAGGTATTTTTCTAATGGTATCTTTTAACTGAAAACAGACTGGGGAGAAGTTTTCAGACAAAAAAATATTCAATAAAAGAGTGGTGGTGAAGGGAAAAATGAACTATGCAAAATAGTGCTAGTAAATAAATCGATCCCCTTGTGTTTTATTGCGAAGTTTTCAATTAATTATGTATGTTATATTTTCCTTAATTTTTTAAACAATTAATGAATATATGTACGTTCGTACTGTTTTTAAATATATGCTTGATTAAATTTAAACAAAATTTTGCTCATTACTCTGGTAACAGTACGTCAAATTATATCTTAATGCTATTTTAATTATTAATTTTAATGGGTAGTTTTTTAGTTTACGTAAAAAATTTAACTTATCAAACAGAGTTTAAATAAGCTGGAACATGAAGGAAACTTTCAACTTCTAAATGGGCACAAGTAGGAATTAGTCTACAGAATACGATTTCATGAAATACGTAGGCTTTCATGTGTATAATGATATTCCGCTCTCAAAGGTGAACGTTTCAAACAAGTCTGAATTTCATAGCAATTGTAAAACTTCTGGAAACAGGTTAACTTTGAAATAATTGAAGCCTGCAACACTTTCGGGAAAAGTTTTAAATGTCACGCCGGTTTAACACTAGGAATTATGCGAGCTAAGGCGGATTTTACGGAAAAGAATTTAAAAGTTGTATTCCAGAACAGAACTTGAAAGGTAAGTTCTCCTCTTCATGGAAACACACTGTGAAAAACGCATAGTTTTAACAATACCAGTTATGTCCTACCTTATTGCTAAATCGTTAACTATTTATACACATAAATGTATGTATAAAATAAGTCAACTAAAACTATTTTATTTTAAAAAAAATACGGAGTTAGCAAAAAAATAGGTGGCCCGAAAGGCCATACAACGTTTTCTACTACTACATATAAAGTAAAATTTCAATTACTCATATATCCATTACCTTAGATGGTGTCAATAGTGCATTTGTGTTAATAGTGTCAATTATGAATAAATATCTTGAGAAACGCACAAAATTTTCGGTTGACTGCGACTAGGTACTTTTTCATCCCTGAAAATCTGTTTAAAGTTCGTTCTCATCTTCTAAAATAACTGAAACTTAAATATTATTTATTATTTCATGATAACTATGACTCTTATTTGTTCTTTGTTTATTCATGTACTAGTATTAAGATATATTTAGATTGTGTTCACCATAATTAGTCACAATGTGATTATAGTTGGAAAACATGGGTGGGGCTGAATGAGTCATATGTCATTCTTTACATGTGACGACCCATTTATCACATGTCCCTTGTAATGAATGGCTCATTTTTGTCCTTACCGTGACCTTGTATTTAGGTTACTTTCTTTTTCTGATTTTATTCGCTTAAAGATATGAAATTGTTTTCTGGCTCTTATAAATTATTGATAATTGTTTAAGAAGTAATTGGTGATAAATTAAGCAGGCAATCTCATTTTTTGCCCAAAAATAAAGTTAAAAAAAGAGTTGTTTTCAGTGGCACACACAAGAAAGGGGTCTGGACCCTTTCCCAAAAGACATCAATTTTGCTTCGTTAAATCATGTAAATTTTGACATTGAATCATTTTTTAAAAATTTCACGAAATTTTTAACTAATTTTTAGTAGTTAAGACTACTAAACATAAGCTCAGTAAAGGTCACAATATTAAAAGTCACAATATTAAAAAAAATAATTTTTTCAGGTGGTTGGTCTCAAATCTTTTTGGAATTTCGAAAGCTTTTATTCTTTTAATGTATGACACAAGGCAGTAGGAGAAGGTGGGGGTAAGATGGTGAACTTAAGGAACTATTATTTTTACTGAATACTGTGAATGAGTGTAAGAACTAAGATTTTCCTAATAACTTCTTTCATATATTGCCTTACACCACGATTTTTATCAATTGCCTGTTTCAACTTTTAAGAGGTGAAAGAACGGTTCTCCCAAAAAAGGTAATTTTCGGGATCTTTCCCCCTAGCCATGGGGTTAGATGTCATGGAATAGAGTAAGATGACGAGAACTAAACCCCCAAAATATGAAATAGCATTGCGGTTTCTTCTTCGTTCCTTTCGTTTTGTTTGCCTCTTTAGACAATCTGTTTTGTCGTTTTAATTCTTTCTCTTCTTATTCCTTTTTTTAATTTTTCTCTTCCAAAGCTTGTTTTATGGGCGTTCCTGATAACAGAAGTGACTGCAATTTGTTAATCGGCTTTCTCCTATTCTTCTCTCAAAATTTCAACTACCTGCGTATAATTGATTTTGTTCCCTTAAGAACAGATAAGAACTGAAAACTAGAGAAAATACAGGGTGTTTGAAAAGTAATTGACACATTTAAAAAATGCATAGAAAAGCAATAAATTACCGTATGAAAATGCAGTTTGCACAATAATACTTCACAGGTTCGCGGATTTTATTTTTTGACACCATAAAAAAATTACTTCCAAATTGTTTTTATATGTGGCGCTGTACCGTCACTTCAAGCTTCCCGAATTTCTCGTACAGTCTGATCCGATCCTCGTTGCCGACCACTTATTTCCCTGTCTAAAACGCTTCCATTCTCTAAAAACTTTTCATACCAAGCCAAAATGCTATTTCGACTCGGACGGTTTTTCTTAAGCATGTAACGAAACTTTCACTTAAACGTAGTTATGGATTTTTATTCGAAATACCAACCTACGCAATGCGCTTTCTCAGTAGCAGTCGCCTTAGCTGGAATGAATAATCCCGCACCGTCAATGCTGTTTCAAACTCTCGAAAAATCCCAATTGGCTTTCACTGCTGAAAACTGGAAATGCAGCGCCATCTAGTAACACATTTTGGAAATATTTTGTTTTGAGATAAAAATAAATTCTTGATTTGGTGAAGCAATATTGTGTGAACCGCATATTCGTACAACAATTTTTGAATTTTTAAAAAGTTTCAAGGACTTTTCGGACTACCTGTATATTAAAAAAAGCATTTGGGTAAAGATGATGAACTGAAAATTATTCGTCATCTTTCCCCTTCACGCTATCTTTACTAAACGAACATTTATGAGTAACTGAAAAAATATATTTAAACATGGATCTACTATGAATTTGTACTCAATAAGCTAAAATTCGGAATATTTTAGTGAAAACGTAAAAAGACTGACTGTAGATTCTCGATTCCTTACGTTGAGACGTTCAAATATTAGACGAACACCCTTGGAAAATGAACTTGTATTTATAACTTCCTCTAAACGCAAGTACATGTGCCTACCCTAGTGCTAGTCTTAGTCACCAGCACGTGTTTATCATACTGACTAAGACGCGCTGTCATTTGTGTTTACCCGAGAGAAATTCTGAATTCAACATCTTACCCAATGCGTCATCTTAAACCGCCTCCCCACCCATGTTGTGTACCGACTATTTGTGACCAAATACTATTAGATAATACATTTATGACAATTACTATTCTGCTTTATTTTAATAATACAAATGTTAATATTTAATTTTTTCTTAAATTTCATTTAGTGAACCATTCATTACCTGTAGTTTCTCATTCAACCCCAAAGTCGAAGTTTGTTGTTTAGCTTTTACAATATCACTTTCTGTTAACAATTTTTACTCAAACTATTACAATTGTTTTTTACTGACCAAATAGTTGAGGCAAACATCATGTACTTTTGAGCCCATAAAAATAAGTAGGAAAAATTAGAAGAAAAAGAAAAAGGACCATTCATTACCACTCTCTCCTAAATTTTATTATTTTCTTTTAATAAAAATTGCATTTGAAGTTTTATTAAATGTTAAATGAGTGAAAACCACACCAGGATATTTCCTGCCTGATATAAGGTCTGTTGCTGTATTAAAATTGGTTATATGTCATTTTCATGAACTTTTCTTTAAATTCAAAAATGTTATGACTTTAAATTTTCATTATATATTTTGAAATTAAACATTCAAATTGTAAAAGGGAATGATTTAAAACCTGAACATCATTAGTAATTAAACTATTAAATTCTTAAAAATTGCAATCGGTATCTTTTAAAAAAATGAAATAACAAAACATTAGTAAAAATGTATTTTTTAAATACAACGAAAACAGATTACATTAAAAAGAAATACAGAGAAACACTCGAAGTAGAATTAAAGGAATAAATACGTAAAACAGCACACATATTTTTAAAATTAAACCTATTAAATTATTGATTATTCCCATTAAAGTTTTAATTGGTTTCAACTAAGAGGTCGTAATCAACAAAAACCTATTTAAAAATTATCATTATAAAATTGGACCTATTGAAATTATCCATGCCAAACTAATAAAATACAATGCAAATGTCGAACGCTTTATGCAAACTGCATAAAATAGCTCCCAGAAGCTTAGTGTTTCCACCGGACATAAATTTCTGCCTATTTACAGTTCTCGCCATCTCGGAAAATCGCCATACACTCAGACAAAACACTGGGAAATTATTTAAATTTCTTTTTAATAGAACAAAAGTTCCGTAATTGTTAAATCACCCGGGACAGTAATTAGCTAATTAAAGTAGCAGAGTCATTTATTTAACAATTAAGGAAATAGCTCCATAAGAAATGCCCAGAATCAAAAGGCATCTCACTTAACTAAAGACTTCTTTTTCATCTTATCGTATTCTTAAGCAAACTGTTCTTGTTTTTTCCGATTTAGCAGACTTTTTTTACGAACTTCCGTTTAACTAATTTTTTTCCTGGAACAAACATTGGTAATTAGGTAACAAGCAATTGAATATGCAATTTTCTTATTGAAAAAACCTCACGTTGATATGATATTAGTACTTCGCATTTAAAGAGGATGTAATGAAAAATAGAAGAATCTGTGTATATGCGTGTTTGTCAGTTAATGCACATTATTTTTATATTATATACAGGAAAGATGAGCAAAATAAAAACATGCCTAGCATACTCTACACCCATACGCATAGCTGCCAACTTTTTACTCTTTTGCCCCAACAGTGGCCGAGCGAAATGCGCTCTGAACTGGGAGCCTGAAGTTGCCTAGTTGAGATCCTGGGCGCGTCCGCTAACCTAATCGTTCGGAGTTTACCGTGGTTTCCTCCGAAACGTGTTAAAAATCGTTAGATAGACCCCCACCCCTCCGATTAGAAGACGGTGCCCACGGAGAGCATCTCATCCCCTTCATCTAGATTCCATGTGCAGTTAATTCTCCATACTCCCACAACGCATTACGATTTTTTCTGAAAATTACCCACCAGTTTAATTAAAATTTATTAATCAGAGCTATTGCTGTCCCAGGGTTTCTTACACTTTTTCATGAAAAGACCCCATGATATGTATGAAAATTTTGTGGGACGCCGTCAGCATAGCGTAATCTAATTCAGACCAAACTTTCAGGCTCTTTACTCTTACTGTTATAAACTATTGTAGGCAGTATTAGTTCATTAACTTTAATTTTTTGTTTTAAGACATTGAACAATATGAAAATTTTAAATAAGTAACATTTTAGTTAAAGGAATATAAAAATTGATAAAAAAATTGACGACTTCCTGCTAGAGGTCTCGCGACCCCATATGAGGTTCGACACAAAGTTTCAGAACCTCTGATCTAATACGACTGATAGCAAAAGTAACAACACACTGATCTTCCCTAAAAAGCGTAAAAGTTGGTAGTAAGGATAATCGTTTACGTATGTTATTGCTTTACGTATAATACTGGTTATGCATGAAATCCCGCAATGGGGTTATGATAAAACGTCCTCTGTAAACAGCATTCTGCAGGTGAAACGGCTGAGCCATAGCTGACGAGGAAGGAAGGCTGCGATGCTGACAATTTGGACACACCCTTTTGCCAAGTAAGTTATGTGGCCTCTTACCCTGGCTATTCCGAATTAACATGACCAGGCTCACGTCGGTCACATGACTTTGTTTGCAAAAGGATGTAACCAAAATATCAGAACCGCAGCCTGTCTTTCTCGTCAGAAATGACATACTTCTCTTAGTTACTTTTATGTAGCATTATCATACTTGAGTATTACTATTACCAGTACTTTCCACGCGGAAAATTAACGCAACCACTTTCAGGAACTTGCTTTAAACTATGTATACTAGTGTAGTACTACTTTACCAACAGGTGGTTCAAATGCCTTATTGTATCCCGCAAAACAGGGAGTGCCTCGTTTTCCCGTATTTAAAGTGGTTCAAATATCCACATTCACCTCAAAATTATGTTCTGTGAGGGAGGAGACGAGGCTGGAAAAAGCAAAATTATGTCCTGTGAGGGAGGAGAAAAGGCTGGAAAAAAGTTAAGCGGGTTTGAGTAGGCTCTAATTTCGTCGGGGTTCAGCCAATACCTCCAAGATATACAATGTCTGTGAAGAGAATCTTTTACGCGCTAGTTGAACTAAAAGGTATTTAAATTAATGACGATGCCTTCTTTTAATATTGCTACCGTTTAGAATTTAACTGCATTACATTCTATCGTTAAGCCAATAGTTCAACTATTTCTTTAAAATACAGCGTAGCATTTGCGTTTTAAAATTTAACTCCATTAATTTTTCTGCATTTATGTATTTTTAACAATCGTTAAGCACTTAAAGGTTATCGCAAAAATATTTCACAACACGAAAACAAGAAAAAAAAAAGTTTTAAAATTTCCGATTTTCTTTTTTTATTTCTTTATATTTTTCTACAAACAAAAAATATCTTTCAATATATTATATAGGAAATTTAACTAAAACAAAAATTGATTACAATCCACGACACATTGCTTTAGCCTATAAAAAATGTAGAAAAAGTTTCATCGAAAAGCTGTTATGTTGATCAATTTCTCCATGTTTTATCTGCTAAACTCGAGTAAAGAAAACAACAGACTTCTATTGCAGGCTCTGTTATCCTTGAACTTGTGGGGTGATATATATTTAATTACTTCTTCGGTAGTGCGAAGATTCGAGGCGTATTCGTAAAGTAAGTGCCGTTTTGCAAAAAAAAGAAAAAGAAAAGAAAAGGAAGAAAGAAAAAAAAAAGAAAACGAAAAAAAAAAAAAGTATTTTTTTTTTTCACCAAGTCAACTTTATTTTTACATGAAAGAGAGCATATCTTTAAGTATTTCCTAAATAGAGTTTCCGCCAAAGTTCAAACACTTGTCGTAGCGGGTTACTAGCTTTTATATTGCTTCTTTACAGAAACTTTCCGCCAATGACGATTAGCAGGACTCCACAGCGTTTTTGATCTCATAGTCAGATCCAAACGGCATGCCGCCTAACTGGTCCTTCATATGCACGAACAAAAGGTAGTTGGACAGTGCCGAGTGTGGGCTATACTGCGGCTGATTGAACTGTTCCCAATGAAACTGTAGAATTATTGTTTGAGGGATGAAACATCATGAGTTTGAATCATCGTGGCTTCACCTTAAACATCATCAACTTGAAGATAAATTTAATTCAGTTTCTCATTCCTTGCATTCAAAGATCGAATTACAGCACGAATTGCACAGTCCGCGGGATCAGTAATTATCTTAAACTTTCAAATGCCAGGAAAAAACTGAAAACACAACATAGAGCAACCAAAATGGCGTCAGTTAAGAGCCAGTGAACAAATAAGACTTTTTAGTTCATTTTACTATTATATTATATGTACAGGGTGGCCATAATTAAACTGCAAGTGTTCAAGGGGTGCTGGAGAGAAAACTACCAGTAATATTTCAGTGAAACTTGGTATTTACACGTTTCAGAACATGCGCAAGTCAAATATGCATTAAAACAGTCGCCATTTTTCACCCGATAGATGGCGCTATGTCGTGCTTCAATGCTTATGGACGTCCTATATGAAAATTTTAAGCCCATCGAACAGTGTAAAAACAAGACCACATGTAGTTGAGTAATGGTCAATCATGACTCTGAATAAGAAGGAACGTGCATTGTTAGTGAAGATATTCTATCAGAATGGTAGCAATTATTCAGCTACTCT
The DNA here is from genome assembly GCA_038373885.1 of Cheiracanthium punctorium. NCBI lineage: Eukaryota > Metazoa > Arthropoda > Arachnida > Araneae > Cheiracanthiidae > Cheiracanthium > Cheiracanthium punctorium. The sequence continues at coordinate 20,025 of JAWZYV010014368.1, forward strand.
GAAAGAATACTGGCGTATGAAACGATTAAGAAGAGGTCCAATGAGTGTCAATGAGAATAAATAATGGTTTAGTTGTTTTCCAAAGCGTCTTTATGAATTGTTTAATTTGTGATCTTAATTTACGTTAATTTTTGATTACATGTTACTGTAAAAATTTAATTACTGAAGCGAATTGTATGGAATTTTGATAAACTGTAAATGATGTTTTATATTGTTTATATGCCTCTTAGAATGTCACTATGCTCTGTCTATCGGTTTTGGAAGTTGTATATGCCACCGGTGAGCTTTGAAATACGGTACAGCGCCATCTATCGTGTGAAAATGACGATTTTTTATTTTTGCATATTTGACTTGCGCATGTTCTGAAACGTGTAGATACCAAATTTCACTGGAATATATTCGGTAGTTTTCTCTCCAGCACCCCTTGAACACTTGCAGTTTAATTATGGCCACCCTGTATTTTTCCTTATTCCAAATGTAGAACACTAAACAAACTGCCTTAGTTTGTTTAGTGTTCATCTCATTATATTTGCACTTTACATTGATTTGTACTCATCTGCTTGCTTTAATTAAATTTTGGCTTTTAAATATGAGATTGAAGCCATTGGCATAATCAAAGCAAAAATCACTTCTTGTACCAGAGTTTCAGGTTTCTTTTGAAAGTTTTCATTCCTGATATGAATGTTGATAAACATCACCCTAATAATAACTCTACTCGTCATGGAGATTTACATGAGCCTATAGAGTTTAATCCCCCCATACCTAAAAAATGTCGTGAGGCTCGTAAATTGTTTATCATCTCATGCACACCCTAGATTCTACATTTGGAATAATTTTGTAAACTTCATCCTTTGATAACATACTCAGTGTTTCTGTTTCTGCGACATTAAAAAAAATAATTAAAAAAAAACATATACGAACAGTAAAGAAATTTCATAAATAAGGAGCATTATTCGACAACTTTTGAAAGTTTTTTATGTTTCTTCTTTCAGAAATTGAGTTCAAAGTGGTATTTTGAGCAAGTTAATACCTGAACTTAATGCTATAAAAGCTCTCTTGAAAAGATTGATTTAATTATTCGAGAAGTTCTGTTTCTGGAAATTTAGCATTTCCGAGTGAATTATTTTTTGTTTCAGTCAAAAATAATTTATCGCGAATTAAATCACTCGAAAATCTTTGGCCGTGGAGCGGCAGCAGCTTCTTTTGCTGTTTGAACTAGAAGGACATTTCCCGTCGTTGAACTCTAAGTTTGAATAGTAAATTAGATTTTATTCCTAAGTTTTTTAGGCAGAATTAGCGTATATATGACGAAGTTATTCATTTAAGTTATCTAAGTTTTATTTTCAGTTATTGTAAAATACGATGGGGGAAAAGTGTGTGTGCAATGCAGTAAATCTTCTGATGCTTGTGTTCCACTGCACACTTTAAGGAACTCATGAAATATCATATTTATAGCAGAATAGTAATTTTCTTAGAATATATTTTAGATTAGAACATTTACAGTTGTGTGTGTACGTAACCTCAAAAAGGTCCTCCTCTTCAATACCAGTTAAATTTCCTACTACAAATTCGTGATAAACACATGAGTTAATGAATTTGAAGACACTTAATTATTAAAAGTACATTAATTGCCGACCGAAAATTAATTGAAATGTAACGGAATGCTGTACTTACATGTTGTTCCTGATCTCCATTTTTAATTCTAAATTACGATTGCCACATAAACACAAAAAATCGTCATGGTAACTGCATATGTTTAATTATCGACTTCTGGATGGACTTTTCAAAAATTAGGATTAATGGCAGCAATCGAAAGAAATTACTTTAAAAATATTAATTGAGAAGAAGCTTGCTCAAAAAGAAGTACACAATTATTAGAAGTTGTCCTGTTACGTTATAAATAAGATAAGAATGTATTTATTTGCAGAAATTTAGTTTACATTTTGGAAATATGAAATGTTATTGAAGTTGGAGACTTTTTGAAATCTTCAAATTATTTTTATGACTCATTTGTTTTTAGACTAAATGCTTGTAAATCCTCGTTAAATATGGCCATCTCAATCCTGAATTACAAAACTTTGGCATTTAATATCTGGTGACGTCACATTAGCTGTTCTTGATATTATTTACAGGCACGTTACTGCGATATCAAATTAAATCGCCAAAATAACTCAAAGGGAAAATCATTTTGAAATCACCCTTAAGAGGGCAAAAATTCTACAATGATGTTACAAATTTAATTATTTTTAAAAATATTATATTTATGTTAATCAACTTGGGAACATAATAGTCATAGAAAATTAATTGCACTCTTTTTTTTATAAAGAACATTTAAAACACAATAACTATTATATTACATGTCATTATAAAATTTTAAAAAGAGCACATCCCAGAAAACACATTCTCTTTCTGACATTATTTCTTTGTTTTTATCTATAATTGCGTATTATTATTTATTGAAAAATAAAAGCCATGTATATCTTAATCTTTATTTTTAGTGTCACAGAAGAATAGGATTTCAGAGCCATTAAATATTTTAAATTAGCTAAGGGGTCGTTTATCAGATTATAACTGGTTTAAAATTGCCATTCATTTTTAAAACAAGCAGAATTACATTAATAAAAATTACTGTAATTTACTTGTATTAAAATAAAATCCAGATTAGGAGAAGCATCCGGTACTCTGCATACTCACAAAATAGCCTTTTGTTACACGAATAACACTACTAAATTTCTGTTTTTACCTTCGGTCTCCTACAGACTTGACTTGACACAGAAATGGAAATAAATAGTTTTGTATGTGTAACAGAAGCATTTTAAAATGTACAAAGTACCTCCGACGCGAAATAAGTGATATTTTTTAAGAACATTTCTTTTACTAATGTAACTTTGGGTATTTTTTTCATCATATAAAAATAACGTGTTTTCTTTGTAAAATTTTGCACTAATCACTTTTCGCAATGATACATTCTAATAAAAAATTGTTAAAGTAAAAAACTATATTTAAAAATATTTTGAATGTTAAAGCATCTTACAAAATGAGTTAACTTTTGAGGAAAAAGATACGGTATTCTATTTATTTCTGCTAATAAATTAATAATTTGTGCAAGTACCATTTTCTTAATGATACATTCTAATAAAAAATTGTTAAAGTAATCAAATATTTTTAAAAATATAATCACTTCTAAAGAATTTCGCAAAATAAGTTTGAGGAAAAAGATACGGTATTCCATTTATTTGTGTAAATTCTTGCTTCACACTCTGCGATATCAAATTATATTGTTTTTTCAGAGAAAAATGAATGATTATTTCAGACGCTAGACAAAGTAACAATTCTATATAAAGCAATCTAATTAGAATTGAATGTTTAGAATATTTTCGACAGCAAACAAGCGCTGGTAATTTAAAGAAAGATTTTTCACTCTAATATTAAATATTTTTTTAACATCAATAATACACATATACTCATTCTGTCAAATTAAAATGGAATTCTTGTAAGATTCGCTAAGACATTCTCATTTCCATGAAAAGAAAATTTTTATTTACTGTTTCGGTTAAGTTTTTAAGATACTGATACAATTCTTTATAAATATTTCAAAAATGCGGAAACTTTTCCGATTTCTTAGTGATTAAATTTAATTACTTTGAACTAATTTATACGATTGATCCAATTTTATTTGAACCATTCAGATGCTCAGAAATTTCTTTTATATTGGTTATTTGACGTTGTTTTGAATTTCTAATTTATAAATATTTTATCTACTTCAGATGAATCACGCTTATATGTTCGAAGTATTATATTTCTTTTCTGTTTCACGACGGACATTTTTAATAGTTAAAAATATGAATATCAATAGGCTTTTTGAAATCTTTAAATTATTTTTATGACTCATTCGTTTTTAGACTAAACGTTTTTAAATCCTCGTTAAATATGACCATCTCAATCCTGAATTACAAAACTTTGGCATTTAATATCTGGCGACGTCACATTAGCTGTTCTTGACTATTGTTATCAAGTATACACAGAAAACACAAAACTTTAAACATTAGAAATGTTTAGTGGAATTAATAACTGCGCGGGATTCAATCGTTACATAAAGCCGGTATGTGTCCTCTATGCCCATATCATGATAGCACGTAATAACTTGAGCTCGTCAAGCTAGGTTTGTATGAAGTCCTCAACTGAATGTTTTCCTATCTTAGACTGTCAATAAATTTGCATTCCAGCCAGGTACACGTTTTTAGTGAAATTTTAGTCCAATCGTTAAATTCGAATATTTATTTCTGGTGAGTAAATATTATTGATTTAATTTTTAGATGTTAAAGGTACTTGACAGAACTCTTAACAAACAGAACACTCTTTTACTTTCTCTTGAAACGTCTTTCAATTAATCTACACTGTTAAGCAGAGTTAAATGGTCCTTTGCATCAATGCACAGAATAGCCTAACACCTGTTAATGTAACAATTATAGTAATTTATATAATCCTAAATAAGTATCTCACGAAGTTTTTAAGATAATTATCATCTGTAACAGTGGATAAATTTTCATATCATCTAAAATAAAAATGAATTGCGATGTAGCAAGCATTAAAAAAATTTAACTCAGTACTGTAAATTGATAAAATTTCTTTTTTCTTGTATCTTTACAGATTTTGAAAAATAACACGAGGTCTTTTCTAGGTATACATGAATATATAAATATGTAAATTTTTGTTCAGTCTCTCATCTTCATATTGACCTTTGAAAAATCGTCCATCTGTTTTAGATTTTTAATTCTTTCAAAATGATATAGGGAAAAAATCCTTAGGTGCGGCCTCCGTTAACAATATTTTATCACGAAATACTTTACAATTGAGCATCGTTCTAATTTTGTTTTCTTTCCCTACTAGGAGAGAAAAAATAAATTAAGAAAACATGTAAAATTATCCAACAACATTCGCAAATTTTTAATTTTTTCTCTTTATTCTGAGATTGAGTTGAAGTCGTAATTTATACGAGTTAATATTTGCATCTAATGTTATAAGAACTTGTTCGCAAAGATAGATTTAATTATCTGAGAACTTTTGTATCGTGAAACTTCGCGTTTCTGGATGATTTATTTTTTTTAACTCAAAGCCAATTTGTTGTGAATTAAATCACTCGGAAAAGTTTGACCATCGCAGTGTAACTGCTTGTTTCACTCTGGTACATTGAAAAAACTAAACTTTCTGTCAATGTTACTTCAGCGGAAAGTTTGAATTATAAATTAAATTTTACTGTGACTTTTTTTCAATCTTGTTAAAATGAAAAAAAAATGTTTATGAGTTACGGATTATATTCCAGTATCAGAATGGACCTTTTTACGTTCGGAAATGAGGTTTACATTTAATTATATACAGTAACTGTATAACTGCCAAAACTGTGGTTACTCTTTTGAAAATGTTTAGGTTTTTTAACTTTATATGCTTATAAGAATTATTACGTTTCACAAAATGTAAACTCATATCATTTTAAAGAGATTTTAATACTGATTTCAATGCACACAACTAAATTTAAATATATGCAATAGAATAAAAGTCATAGGTACTTCAATCTGAAAAACAAATCCCATGGTGAAGTGGATTGTATTTTCTCTTTCCAAGTCAATTACTGCTATTCTTCTGAGCTTAAGACACTTGTCAGCTCAATGAAACATTGATGTGAAGCTGTAATGAAAAATTATGGTTACCCTACAAATTGCTGATAAGTCACTGCAATCTTCGGTATCAAATGCATCTCCATAATTATTGCCGTTTACCTTCTTTTGTATTACAAGTATTTTAATGTTGTTTTTTGTATTGAAATCAGTATTAGGTTATCTTTAAAATGATGTAAAAGAGTTTGCATTGTGTGAAATATACCATTTTTTACACGCATACCAACTTAGAAAAAAAATTCACGCATGTCCACAATTTTGGCCACCGCTATACAAAAAAAATCCATATCTGAAACTACTCTTAACTTGACAACTTTTCTTATTAAGTATGTTCGGATACTTTCAGTAAATGTTAAGTGTTGTAACTTCTACTTTGAATCACCTTGTATATTGATCGTGTTCATGTCAATGAATAATTTGCTTAGCTTGTGTGACTGATACTTTTGCTTGCTTATTTTTCTCCTTTCAAAAATGAGTTACTTACTATTTAGTTATTAATTTCTGCAGAAGTAATTATCATCGTTTAAGTCAGCTGATATATATATATATATATTATTTTTCTCTAAGCAGTCAATTATGCACAATTTACACAGTCAAAATATGTTTAAAATGTATTACGCGTTGATTGACCGGGGAATTTATTCCCCATGAGAAGTTAAAAACATCAAACTGTTAATGTTAATGCATCTTATTGGTTAGGGGTTTTTATTAATTACGGAACATAGCAATGCAATATTTTTGTTATGATCATTTTTCCGTATTTCCATGGAGATTCGACGTTGTGTTATAATTCCTTGTTGGTGTTATTGACCAGTTTTCTATAGTTATGGATTGTTTTAATTTGTCGATTTTTGCAGGACTTCTCTGGAAAAGATCAATTTTGTTTTGTTTTTTCATTCAAAATGTTTACGAACATTTTTAACTGAAAAAGATTAATAATGTAAAAATTTGAATTAAATTATCTTTTTCAAAAATAAATTTATCACAGGCTAAAGTAACATCGCGCTTTTCCGTTTCCGTTTTACCTCACAAATAAAGTAGCAGCATTGTTGGAAATTGTCTCCCACACGTTGACAACATTCATACAATTATGCTTTATGTAAAGTTGCCACATCCGCCAGATTTAACGGTGATAAGGAAAACAATTGTATAAATTGATCGCCCTGTAGTTTAATTTTGAATAGTGCTAAAATATTATAAGTAAATAATTTTTTAGTGAGATTTTCGGTCACAGTCTGAAAAATTATTATTTTAGTTCAAAATAACAATAAAGAAAAATTCTGGCTGAGGCGATGTTGAAACAATTCCTAAAGTCACGAAAAATAACTCATCCCCAAAAACATAATTTATAGTACTCTGTTAATGCCATAAGTTAAATCCATAAAGCATTAACGGAAAGCTAAGTATAAAGTTATTGAATTTCGTTTAAAAAATAAAAGATATCCTCTGTATGAATCAGTACACGGCAGAGCATAAAAAGTGATTTAACGGCAGTTCCGAACTAATGGACTTTAATTTGAAACTACACTGCTGGCCACCCAAATTGCAACACCAAGAAAAACAAGAGATATCACAACAAAATTTATTGTGTAGATAACATGTTGACCAAGTAACAAATGATTAAATTTACAGCATTCTATGAAGCGTGGTTCCTGCCAAAATCAGTACCCAGAGTAGCCGCCGTTGTTGGAGATCACAGCTGCCACACGCCTCGGCATTGATTCAAAGAGACTTTGAATGTGTTCTTGGGGTACAGCAGACCAAGCAGCTTCCACACGTTGCCAAAGTTGATCTGGTGTGACAGCTGGGGATGAACTCTGGGTCAGTCGTTGAGCAACCATGGACCACATGTTTTCTATCGGCGAAAGATCCGGAGAGCGCGCCGGCCAGGGAAGCAATTCAATCTGGTGATTGACGAAGAACCCTTGGACAATGCGTGCCACGTGTGGCCGTGCATTATCCTGCTGAAATATGGCTGTTGGCAAGCCCTGAAGGTAAGAAAGGACAACTGGCTCCAACACCTCGGAGATGTAGCGCTGGCTGGTTAAAGTACCGGCAATGCGTACTAGAGGAGTGCGAGAGAGATATCCGATACCGCCCCATACCATAATACCCGGTGCAGGACCAGTGTGACGGTGCATAATGCAGCTGTTCAGCATCCTCTCTCCACGGTGTCTCCAGACTCGAATCCGACCGTCGTGGTGTTGCATACAGAAGCGTGACTCGTCAGTAAAGAGAATTTCATTCCATTCTGTCGTCCACATCCTTCTTTCATCGCACCATTGGCGGCGGAGACGTCTGTGGTTCCGCGTCAGAGGTAGACAAAGCAACGGACGTCTTGCGGACAGACCATTCTGCTGTAAACGACGTCGAATGGTACGCGCAGACACTGGATGATGCGTTACAGACTGAATCTGCTGTGATATGGTTCGTGATGTGACTGAGCGGTCCGTCACTGCCATGCGTACAATCTGCCTGTCATCACGTGACGTGGTGCACTGAGGTCGATGCGGTCGATCACGTCTGTCCGTCGTACCCTCCTGCACCCAACGATCACATATCCGCATCACAGTTGTTTGGTTTCGTCCAATACGACGACCGATTTCCCTGAAAGATAACCCACAATCTCGGTATGCCACTATCCTTCCTCTGTCAAACTCGGATACTTGATCAAAAGATGATCGTTGTTTCCTACGAGGCATAATTTATCGTTTTTTTGAAAAAAAAGCAAGAAAAACACAATTGCTGTACTTGAAACCGTCGAAATCTCCAAGCCTTAAATAGCGCTTTGAGGTGGCGCCACAGGCGCGCTTGATGTGCGTCTGCGCTGAAATTCTAATCATTTGCATATCTCACTCAGCTAATGCATGTTGTAAATTTCATATTATTTGCATGCTTCCTTCAGGGTGTTGCATTTACGATGGCCAGCAGTGTAGTTTATGAGAGAGGGGAGGAATAACGGTAAACTTCACTTTTCTCTCTATGGATAGGAGTTCCTTGAAGAAAAATACTCTATTTAGGACGGCCTGAATTTTGGATATAGTCCAAAAAATCATAATCAGATTTCTTTAGACGTTATGTTTTATACACGTTCTTAAATTTTTTATTCTCAAAAGTAGCTACTTTGAAAAGATCTGAGGTATTATTTATAGATAAATTAAATAACGCAGATGATTCCCATTTGCAGTTGCATTTTCTTCTTGTGTATCTATAAAAGCACATAAATGAATGGAAGTGCCTTGAAATGTGGTTTCTGTTAACACCTTTTACGTGATGTAGACATCAAGTCTGCATGTTCCTAATCTTTTTTCGTTATTTAGGTTGAATATACAGTATTTTTGTTATCTCAAAAGTTTGTGATATTTAATTAATAACACAAAAATTTGCTCTACTTCAGTTTTGTGTTATTATAGTGTTTTCTGTAGGCCAATACTAGAAGAGTACTAATAAATGAAAAAATTAAGAGCTTAAACTGTTTACCAACACTTCACTTTCGGTCTTTGATTTCGGTATGCTACAGATATATTTTTGAATAATAATTACAATGCAGAAATGAATTAAATTGCTGCATGTTTATAGCAATTTTTTTACATTATAGTGAACAATTTCTAAAACCTCGAAGAGATACAAAGGGTTAATTACCACCCTTTGTTCGATTTAGAGTAGAGTAAAATGGTTATTATTAAAGCACACGACAGTTTATCTGTAGCATACCAAAGTGTTGGTGAGCAATTTAAGGTGATAGATTTGACATTTATTTGTTCTCTTGTAGTATTGACCTGCGAAAACAGACTGTACTGCAATAACCACTAGTCTTACAGGACAACATAGGACATCGCAGGACAATACAGTTTCACGAAAAAATAATGACACGTAAAAATCGTTAACTATCACGAAATTTCCAGATTAAAAAAAAAAAAAATATTTTATGCTCACGTTATTCTAGGGCGGAAAACAGTTATAGAAATATTTTTAACACAGTATGATTAATTTATATGGTTTTATTTAGTATGTTACACATCTGCAAACCGATGATATAAAAGGTTGAATTTCCATTATTAGCAAGGCTCAGCTGTAACGGTTGAGCTGTTGAAACCAAATTTGGTGTACTGACTATACATGAAATGCGCTTAAGGAATACCCTCCCTCCAAAAATAAAAAGAAAAAAAAACTTTAAAAATTGTCCACTAAACCTTTTGTATACAAAAGCAAAACAAAAATAATGGCACTTCAGTATCAATATCAATTTTCATTGATAGTTGCATTCATGCGCATCATGCATCTAACATCATCGTCGACCTCCATCCGGGGACAATCTGCTCCCCCATTTCAGCTGCACTACGCTGTTTATAGTGGAAGACTAATTGTAATCTATTTGCATAAGCAGTTCGTCCCTTTACTTCGTCCATTTGCAGCGTCACTGAAAAAAACAAACAATGCTGATAAACATCCTGTGGATACATTGAGACCGCCTCTTTATTTTTGTAATTTGAAATTTCCTTTCATAAGTAGAAAATATTGGTTGAGCACATTTAAAATAAAATTCTCAAGTGCATAAAATATTTGACAGCTCCTACAAAATCTTCAAATTAAATAAGTTTATTTTGAACAATACCTGAAGACATCTCATAAAGAAAATAATTTCAATTTAATCTCTATATTCAAACAATGCAGTTTTATTTTACAGTAACTTTGATTACCAATCTTTAATTTATTTTTATCTGAACACGTTTGATTTTTTTATTTCAAATAAAATCTTGCACAATTCTGAATTTTTTGCAATTAAAAAGTTTTATTTTAAATTTTACGTACTCATTAGAGTTTATTAAAGCATATTTGCTGCTTATGATTTGAAAAAATTATTTTGTATAACCATAAATCATTCTTTTTGGATGGTATGTAATTTTTCAAGACATCGAATTCTCAGTGAAAAAAAAAAAAAAATCTATATGATGCTATTTAAATAATTTTTGCTATATTCTAAGAACGGGTTTGTGAACCATCTACAAAGAAATATTATTCCATTGAATGGTCTTTTTTCAACAGCATAAATGTTACTCAATTGATGGTAAAATATTGCTCCTCTTTCGCCTGTATTCACCATGCACTTGACACCCGTGTTAACCCACCAAAACGAGGACCAGATGTCAAATGGATGTGCAGGGTGGCCATAATTAAATTGCAAGTGTTCAGGGGTGCTGTAGAGAAAACTACCGAGAATATTCCAGTGAAACTTGGTATCTACACGTTTCAGAACATGCGCAAGCCAAATGCGAAAAAAAACCGTCCTTTTCACCCGATAGATGGCACTGTACCGTATTTCAAAGCTCACCGCTGGCATATACAACTTCCAAAACCGATAGACAGAGCATAGTGACATTCTAAGAGGCATATAAACAATAAAAACATCATTTACAGTTTATCAAAATTCCATTCAATTCGCTTCAGTAATTAAATTTTTACAGTAACATGTAATCAAAAAGTAACGTCAATTAAGATCACAAATTAAACAATTAATAAAGACGCTTTGGCAAACCATTAAACCATTATTTATTCTCATTGATACTCATTGGACCTCTTCTTAATCGTTTCATACGCCGGTATTCTTTCAGAGTAGCTGAATAATTGCTACCATTCTCATAGAATATCTTCTCTAACAATGCACATTTCTTATTCAGGGGTTATATGTAATATTCGGGATCATGATTGACCATTACTCAATGTGGTCTTGTTTTTACACTGTTCGATTGGCTTAAAATTTGCATATATGACGCCCATAAGCATTGAAACGCGGTATAGCGCCATCTATTGGTTGAAAATGGCGATTTTTTTTCATATTTGACCACCGCATGTTCTGAAACGTGCAGATACCACGTTTTACTGGAATATTCCTGGTAGTTTTCTCTCCAGCACCCCTTGAACACTTGCAGTTTAATTATTGCCACCCTGCATATTTGATGTCTATTTAACGCCTGATGGGGTTAACATGGGTGTTAAGTACTTGGTGAATATGGTCGCTTGCGAATCCTAACGAAAGTTCAAGTACATGAGCATAAAACAAAAATCACATAAAGAGCGTTTTGGTTGTTTTAAAACTATTGAAAGTTGAAAATGATTTAAATTTGTCACGCTTTCTCTCTTATAGAAAATATGAATAATAACAACATAACAAAGGTGCTCTTATTTTACGATAAACTTTCTATTTCTAAATAGTTCACTCCTACGATGTTATGCATATTTATAAGTATATACAGTGAAGCTTCTATTAACGACCCCTCTGTTAAGCGATACCCTCGTCCAACGGCCAATTGTTTAGAAAACCGATTTTTTATCCTATACACTTAATGTTAAGAGATTCTCTAGAAGAGACCACACAACCTTCTATAAGCGAACGGACCCTGCGCCCTGCCCTATAATTTTCTAGCATTTTGCCAGGAGTAAACGACGCAAAAAACACATTTCAAACGAATGGCTTTAAAGTAAACCGATAAGTGGTTCAAGTACACGTACACTTCACGTACTACAAAACTTGTAGGTTACAGAATACACAATGAGCGATCACGCAAAAAAAGGAAATGCTGAGAGGGTGCTAACGGTTACTCTTGGTTGTAGGGAAACCGAAAAAAATGAATTTTTAATCAAATATATTTTATTATGGCAAATTCAGACTGCATTGAGATGCAATTTCGTCAGATGTAAAAAATAAAGTAGAGAGAAAAGTACTCTAGTATACAGAAAAAAATAATTAATCCGAAATTTCTAAACATTTAAATTAAATTTAAAAACTCTATTTGCATAATTACTTATGTATTAGTAAGCAATTTCCTGCCTTAACTGGCAGCCTGTTCATGGTTACAGAATTTTTCTTATTTACATTTATGAATGGGATTTAAACTTACGTCATAATGTAAATTAAAAACAGCTAAATTTGTTAATACTAAGGTTTAAATAATACTACATTATAATACTCAACAAAATTTTCAAACAAATAATTTGAGAATTGTACTGCTGAACGGAGACAGTGGGAATGTTTACCTCATACGCATTTTATTGTATCGTCCTCAGACTCAAATAACACCACTGCATATCGCCTCCTATTTACTGCCACTTAGCTGAACGAAGTAAAGAGAAATACAAAACACGACAATAGTATACGCCAGATTTTCTAATTATTAAGTACACCTTAAACAGACACACACATATTAAAATCGAAAAATACTAAATTACAGAATGGAAAATTATTCGAAAGAGCAATTATTTCACTCAAAATAAACGAAGATTCCTGTTATTACTGGGATATTCTGTAGCTTCAAAACCAGACTAATAAATCATTTTTGTGCGCTAAACTTCCATGAATAACAACACAAATTTACACCTTTCCACCAGAAATTACAAATTGCTCTTTTTTATAATTATAGAATTGTAATTTGAGATACTAGGAGGTATATTTTGATATTAAACTTGTATGTAATTTAAGAGACTTTTTTAAATAATTGCCAATCTTCCTATTAATTAATTTTTTTTATATAGTATAATTTAAAAATTGCATGAAAATTTTACCTTGAAAACATCTTTAGATTATTTGCCTATTTCCAAAACGCTCAGAGAGTAACATTCGGGTCATATCTAGTCCTGAAAATAAACATATATCTATGCTTTTTTCAGGACTAGATATGATCCGATTCCTAAAAGTTGCCTTTTTTATGAAAATTCAAAAGATTCAATTTCATCTTTCTTCCTTTCGTTTTTCATTTTTTACTTTTTTTTGTGTACAAAATAAAGGTTTTAATAAAAAAATTTTGAAATTAAAAAAAAAGAAATTTAAGTAAAATAATTAACAAAAAATAAGGTCAAAGAAGGCATAAAATATAGAATGACTAACTTGAAACAGACAGATATATTTGATTAGTAAAATTATGTATCAAAAAGGAAGCACATTATAAAAAAAAAAATATTATTTACAGCTTTTTGTTAAAGTGGCAAGGCTTAAATAATCAATCTTTCGAAGAGCCTGGAAAAGTTTTTCTACATTCGGATACTGCCTATCGTAAAAACTGCTTTTGTTCTTCATCCTCAGTTAAACAGGAATTGAATCCTTGGATTAATTTTACTCCCCTTTCAGCTAACTCATTAAAAACCTTAAAAGCTTTCAGGTTTCCTTTTCTTTGAAACAATACTGATTTTCACACCATACATCGGGATCAGTATTCAAAAATTGTATATTAAAATTAAATCTCTTAAAAAAGTACTGTTCGAGATTAAATAAAAAAATCAACTTTGTCCAATAAATGATCCACTTCGTTGAAACATTGTTGCTCTTACATCTTTATCATCACCATGATCATTTTCTTTTTCAAATGCAATTAATTTTACAGCCATGCATTTTTAAAATTAAATTTTTCTCCTAAAGTGTCATCTAAAAATGAAAATGCAACTTGCTCCTTGTTAAGATCCAAAAGTTGGATTATCATTTTATAGATTACTTTGTTTGCAGCCTCTTTATCAAATTTTCTGTTTTGAACAAGTGATTTTAACAATTTTAAGTCTTGATTTGGGCTACAGCCGGAGTGGGAGCGTTGAACCATGCTTTTACATAAATATTTATTATAAATAAACAAAGGTCTGTCATACCTCCCTTTTCTAAATCTGCTAATGAGACCTGATGTCTGAAAAGAAGTATTTTGTGACAGTTAATTGCCTTAGACATCCACCTGGCATGTTGAACAGCACCAGGTACTCTGAAAGAAATGTCTATTTGGGGGAGACTATTATAAAAATTTAACAAACTTATTATTAATTCTTTTTATTTATCCCTGAGCTGTTGATTTCTTAAATGTTCTGCAAGAAAATTTGAAATTTCTTAAATTTTATACTTTTTATATAATAGTTCCATCTTCAATAGCAGTTTTGTACTTTGTCTTGTCGAACTTAGACCACCCAATCTGAATTTTTTTCTTAAATATCTGGATGAGGAGCAGTAGTTTTGCCCACTATGCTATCAAAACAGATTTTAGGGGGATTTCTAAAATATGGTGGCTTCAAGGTAAATATAGAAGATTTCGATCCAGTAATTGCTGAAGCAAAAAATGCTCGTTCCCATAAGGCAACCAGTAGTATCAAAACGCATTGCCTCGATTTTACCAACTGCCTTCCATTCTTCAACTGATGAAAATACAGCTTTTGCCTGAGTTTTCTCATACTATTTTCAAGCTGAGGAACTCCTATTAACTATTCTTCATTGCCACAGCTAATTAAAATCGCTATTCTCTCTACATTTTCTATATTCAAAATATGCAGAGACATTTTTCCATCCCAGTGAACAACAGAACCCTCTAAATCAGAATTTAAAATCTGCTTTTTATGAGATCAGTTCTTTGTTTTCGAAATTCTTGTCTTCGGAGTCTTATTGCACTTAAAAGTGTCCTGCACCAGAAAGGTATTATGCATTAGTGTCGAACCACTTCTACGTTATACCAGCCTGTAAATCAAAAGGATAATATGGGAGCTAGAGGAGGCATATACCCTCCCTGTCCATAACTATGGGCATCCATATACATTCTAAAAGTAACTAACGATAACAGATAACAAAAATAACCTTGTAAGAAAGAGAATTTAAGAGGTTTGTCTTAAATATGCTTCAACTGTGAAATACAAATCAAGATCTTTCTTCTGAAAGACAGAAATGCATACCAAATTAAAAAAAAAATTATTTCACTAATTGTAGTTATGAAAATTCTTGATTTATTTTTTTTTTTTATGCAAGGAACACAATAAACGGTCAAAATTATTTAAAATTCTTAATTTTTCTTCTTTTCACTCATTTTACAAAATTAGTGATGCACAGAATAGTGCAGATATTGGTGGTACGATTCACAAACTGACCTACAAAACAGTGAATGTCATTAAATATTGGTTTTGTTGAGAGTAAATGTTCAAAGCAACAACATTTTTTATGAAATAAAACAAGAACCAGATTTGTAGAGCAAACAGTTTATACTAAATGAAGGAAAAACAAGATACTTTCGGTGAAAATCGTAATCTTTCAAGAATTCAACCTCGATGCGCCACGGGTTAATATTATGTAATTGAACTAAAACTTCACCAATCTCATTTTCTAGTCAATTGGCAACTTTTAGGGAGCTACCCCAAGCAATAACATTAAAAAATTTTTTCTCCCGTATAGCTTGTGACCATTGTAGTGTACACCTTTTAATACGGACAAGAGTCATTCAATCGAACGGATCGTAAATAATCAGTAAATACGAATACTGGTGATTTCACCAAAAAGTTGCTGAAATTTGAGAATTTAATAAAATTTAACAAATTACTTCCTGCATTCTAATCTGGAAAGCTTAAACATTTCTAAAAATTGCAATCATATTTGAATCGAAATATAAAAAGTAGATACGTGCCCATGTACATTTTATGCCAAAACCAACGAACTCACGTTAAGTGTAGTATACTTTATCATTTGACATGAGTATTTTATATTTTATTAAAAAATATATGTATTAATATACGTAGGATTAATAGTATACTAAAAAGTCCAATGTATCGCTAATATACCCGTTTTGTCATTGACAAGCCTTTATAAAAATACAAATGCAAATCCCTACTTATTATTATAAAAGAAAATGTCTGTCGGCGGTGTTACGGACAAAGGGCTACACCTAGAGACACCAAATTAGGTCCCCAGGAAGTTCTAAACATGAAGTTATGCACCTCCAAGAAAGTTTTTCAAAATTCGGCCTAGAATTTTTTATTTTATGTTTTATGCGATTTTTCGCATTTTTTCTCTCACCTAATGCTTAATAACGACGGTAATTACGCTCGCAGCAAAATGACATTTACATTATCGGATAGAGGAGAAATGCACTTTTAAAAACAGTTTTTTCTGAATATGTAGCATAATTTGCAGATTTTTAAGAATTTTTTATTTAGAGATAACATTTGACAAAAATTTTCGTAAAATAATTTTAAAACTGTGGCATCTTGAATTCTATCCGCCATAACTATTTGATATTTTAGCAAATGATAAAACAGTCATTTCGCCCTCTTTTAAAATAAAAACGAAAAAAATATATAAAATAAGTGTTTTTTTGCGAATTCTAATGTAACATAATGTTTAAAATTTAATAGCATCAACGCGGACTGTTTATGCCATTACATAAATTAATCATGGCACGAGAATTTATGTAGGTTGTCACAGATAGGATTAGAAAAACTGTTTTTTTTTTTTTCAAACTATCGATAAGCGTTTTAAATGGGCATCGGATTTTCAAACAGCAAGTGAGGATCTACTTCTGTGCAGTGCCGGATTAGCCAGATAACAGAAGTAGTAAATGCTATGGGTGAGCATTCTGTAGTATCGCATCCAGTCCAATCCAATCCTGCCGACTACGCCAGTAAAGTTTTCCCACGCTAATTTTCAAATTTTATTGGAACATTTACAAACACTATAACCATCTTCAAAAAGGTAACCGATAATTTAAATTACACAATACACATATACAGGCTTAGACTCTAGCCAGTTCTTTTATATATTAATAAAAATTCAATCTTTAGAACAACAAGCACACTTATTTTATTTACTAGCCCGTGTTCTTTTAACGGCTCGCTCATTTATTCAAGCTGCTGATGCGTTTATACTCTTTACTAAAAGGATTGTTAAAACTCTATTAAATAATTTTTAAGGTGTTTTAATTGTTATTCCATTGTTTTTAAATGCAATGTGTGTTCAATTTTCTTCTATAAAACTGCCATTATTGGAGTAATACAACCAACCACCTTTTATACACAGTAGTAATTATTTTGAAAAATGGCAAAACTTTTTAGGGAGGATAGCGGTTGCAATCCGTAAAAAGTATTTATGCAATTACTGTTCACAAAACTGGTTGGTTAAATTCAGTGTACGTTCGTAGATATATTTAAATATTCATGGTGATAGAAAATTTATCCTCGATGTTTGGTAGGGACGTAGGGAAGAGGTACAGAAAACTATTTAATATAAAAAGGCATGGACGCAAACGAATGCACAGCGCTGTAGGGAATTCTTTGTGTCACCAACCCCCCATTCACGTTCTGAAGGATAGTTCAGTTAAATTAACCGACTTCACTGCCAAAAGAGGTTCCGTACATCATGTTTTTCGCCGTTCTCCATAAGAAAATTCGATTGGAGATAAATCCAATGACCATGGTGGCCAATATTCGATAAAAATCGAACAATCCATTAAGCTACACACTCTCAGGTCAGGTAACCACGCAGATCAGTTGCAAAATGCTGGAGCTCAATAGATCAGTCGCAGTGGAACGATTTGATGGTCACCATGGTCATTGGATTTATCATTAATCTATGTATGGATAAGGATAAAAATATAATGTAAGAAACCCCTGTTGGAAGTGTTTTTTTTAACTGAGCTATCGTAGACCGTGAATGGGAGTTATTAACCCAAAGTGCACCCTATACCGTCATGTGTTCGATTGTTCCCATGCGTGAAATAATCTTCTTTTCCCATTCCTTACCTCCCTACCAAATATTGATGATGAATTTTGAATTATCCCGCAGCTGCAAGGAAAATGAATCTTACGAAGCCTGTGCCTAAGCAGTAAGGAAATCTCCTCTCAATTTCGATTTAAGTTGAAATGCCTCGATCTAGTAGAAAGATGGAATAAAGTTTTATCTCATTTCGGTAAATCAGATCGTAACCTTATGGTAATTATCTTTCCAGTAGTTTTTATAAAACGTTTGTCCTTTTTTCTCGCCATGTTCTATGATATCGCCAAGATGAAACTAGATTGAGAGGCTCGTTGGACGCCAGATTACAGATTTCAAGATTAGTCTAAAACATTGGTTCAAAACCGGTAATTCGCGAATCCCTAGAAATTCACGAAGTCTAAAAAGGGGGTACGCGAGCACATAATATTTGTAAACAACGACTACACAGAGGATTCGGCAATTTCTGTAGGATTTTAGAAGTGGTTCGCAAGAAGAAAAAGTTGAAAACCACAGCTCTAAAAGACACAATTGTTTTTAATCTGATGAAAGTTCAAGTGTGAACGTTTTAGTCACGTTTCACATTTGAACGACGGATGGCCCCACCGTAGCCGAACAGCTGAGGCACTGAACAGGCAACAACTGATGGCTGCAGCGTGAAAGTCTAAAAGTTCTGGTTACCGCTCGGCTGTCGATATAACAGTCTCGAGTTTGGGCGTTTTCTAAATATGTAATTTGAATAGGAGTAGATCCCCACAAAAATCCTGCCCCAAGGATCTTCCCTGGCAAATACACCAAGGGCAGGTTTGCCTTAAACACAGTACATAAAAGGACCAATAAAGCTATCTCCACACTTAATCTATTTTCCATTGTACCACAATCCAGGTTTCAAAATTTTAAAAAAATTAAAAATACTCAGGTATAAGTGATTATATGATATATTTCCTAATCAAAGCGAAAACTAATAATTACTAATAGAAAAAAATGTCTCTCACATGGTCTAAAAAGTCTTTGAGGACGAACTATCTCAAAAGAAAATACAAATGAAAATAACAAGAATTTTTCACCAGAATCTGTTTATTGTAAAATAATAAATATAAATTAATTAAAATTACGTACTAATTTACATGTTCTAAGCTCACCAGAAATTAAAAGAAGTAATTTTAAAAAAAAAAAATAACTTTCTGTTATGATATCTTGCATAATCTACAAAAAAGCACTAAAGTTACACTGTTGCTTACGCAATAGCAAGCATTTTCAAGTTGAGTTTTCGTGATGGACAAATTCCTCATTGTAACGATGTTTAGATGCTCAAAATGATTTATCATCAAGAAGAGAACTATCCTTACAGAGAGGATCACTGTTGGAATAAAATGAGTTTATGTTTCATTTCCTATAGTCTAGAATCTCTAGGGATCGATAAAATAAATAAAAACTTTCTGGAAAAAGCACACACAAAATACTTATAAGAAGTTACGATCGTTTCGACCAAAAAATTCTTTCGGTCTTCGTCAGACAAGCCCTTCGATTCGTTGAGCAGAGGGAACTGAAAAAGATCACCAGTATTTTGAGTGTTTTTTTTCCCTAGGGATGGATATGCTTTCATTGGGATTCCCCTTCGCCTTAAACAAAAAATATGCATTAATTGGAAAGAGAGGAACATCTATATAGAACTTGAGAAATTTTTACAACACCCACAAGTTTTAGTCAAATAACGTTGCCCAGAATTTTACAGAGGCCATACCCAACATATGTCCACTGCATGTTTAAATAATAAATTTTTAATGTATAAAAAATCACAACTACGAAAAGTTCTCTGTAAAATTTATTACACCAATGCACTTTGTAATATATTGGAAAGTTACCGTATCTATGCTAGTTTTACGAATCATGAACGCCGGCAGCATTGGGCAAAAGGGGTGAGGGCTGTTGCACCTCCCTGAATTTTTGAATGCCTTGTTTTCCCTTGCTCTTTTATTTTCCAAAGTGGTAACTATACGTGGAAGTATTCAAAAGACTTTAGCCATGTGAACTTCGAAAAAAAGTTTCCTTCGCTCTACTGTATTCTGAAACACGGTTTTGTTATTTTCTAAGAGAAAAATTACTTCTTATAAATAGTGATTGAGTATATATATGTATATGTATATACCACGCAGGATGGATATTATGGACTTTGGTTAAGACTGTCTGGACACTCAAACAGGTACCTCCTTTAAGAACTTGCATTTATAAAGCCATTCGACTCAATCAAAACCACCACCTGCATTCATTCCTACAGTGTGCATCGCAACTTTTATGCATTTAAACTCAAATTACAGCACTGGCCCGATCACTTAAAGGAAAAAAAAGTGTAGATATTGTACTGCTTCTGTGCAGGCCCTGATAATTGCAAAACGCTTGAAAACGTTATTTGTATGTTTTGTTCACATTAAAACATTGTAAAACAACTGCTGAGAGTCATTACTTGAGCTAATCTTTTTGTATGAAAAACTTTCTTTCCATTGAGGTTTTCTATAATTTTGATACAATTCTGCCCCGTAGTTCTTGCTCTACACTTCTGTGAGTAGCGGAACTTTACTTATGAACACCCTGTATAACATATTTTTTTAATAATGTTCAAATTAGATCTGAAGGTGGCGGTTCTCATTAGAAGTAAATGGCATGTGTTTCCTTTTATTACACCTTTCCGTAAATTTTCATTCTTTCGTTACTCTTATTACCGCAAAAACAAAAAATAGTTCTTCAAAATTTATGCAACTAAAACAATTACAGTAAAGCGTTCACACAATCGCTGAGTCGATTTAAACAGGTATAAGCCCATCGACCTTTCAATCTTCTTTTGCAGTAAGCACGTTTTCTTTTATGATTTTAATTAAAATTCTATCCCAAATTTCTAAACGTGCACTCATTCATTTTTATTTGCAGAAGATTTTCTTAGATTACTGTTAATTTTACATTGCTTGAAGGTACAATAGAAACACGCAGACTGTTTTTTTTTTTCCTTTCCTTACGAAGGAATTTTAACACTGTAATATTATTATCCACGGGTGAAATTCCCGCTAATACTGTTTTAATTAAAAATCATCCAGCAATTTTTTTCCCGCGTTCTTATATTTTCTTTAAAGTAAGAGGTGGTGGTTCATATATATATGAAGATTCAGATGGCCGAAAAGGAAAATCATCGGTAAAGGTAATATCCTTTCCAACATTTTCCATTGAAAATGTTAGAAACATACAGGTTCTACATAATTTACTCTTTTCAGAATGATATAGATACAGCTGCCAGCTTTTTAGGAAACCTTAATGAGGCCAAGTCAGAGTGCTAGAGCGGGGAAAATGGATTAAAATATTTGAATTAAGCTAATTCATATTCATTCAATTTTCAATATTGATCTCGAACACCTTAAGCATAGCTAACAGCATACATTAAATATTAGAAGCACCACTTTTGGCCAATAGTATATTATTTCAGTGAGTAAAATTTGGAATGGGCAAATCTTGGGATTGGTTTCCTTAAATACAAATTGTGGTTAGTGATATTTCGTATATGTAGGCAGTTACGCTTCAAGCGTGTTTAGTGGAACCCGGTACAAGTGGTAAGTGATTCTAAATTTATACAAGTTTATTTCCCTAGACATACGATAAATTTAATAAGTACAGTTCATTTTATCCAAATGGTTTAAATAATTAACTCTCATGGGGCATTTTGTATAGATGAAAGCCTGTAGAAATGCGAACTTGAAAGAGTTGGGTTTTAAAAATTTCAATTTCGCATTATACACATAACATCTAAAATAGCTTTGGAGTCTAGGGAAGCCTTAAATATATGCAAAGTAATGCTTTCTTTTGCCGGTATTCTAAAACAGTTTGTTCGGGACAAAATATTTTTTAAACAACCTATTTTTAGTCGATTCTATCCTCTAGTAATCTCTTAATACAAGAATATGACTGTATTTCACCACTTTTTTTCTATGTAGTGGAAAGAGAAAAAAAAAATGTAGAATAACGATTGCTGCTAAGAAGTTGGCGCTGACATTTGTAATGACAACGATAATTTTGTTAAAATTCAGTTAATGCACATGCATTCTGGGATTTACCTCTATATGTATGTTTAAAATAGTGTTCTAGTAAAGAAGAAATTTAGTATCTCAAAGATGTTCAGTAATGGAAGATTATAGCCTTCATACCGAAAAGAAAAATATCGGAGAAAAATTATATACCTTAACCGGCAAGCGATATTATAAGTTTTCAACACAGGCTATATACAGGGTTTCCCACAATTATTCGGCCTAGCTTAAAGGAGATCTAGGGATTTAGACTCATACAGCAATATTCGGTCGTAAACATTGTCTTCACGTGACCGTTGATAATCACTTTGGAACAAGTGCTCAAATGATAGTGAACTTTCCGACCACTGTTCATCAGAAACTGGTGAACCTTACACACGTGACAAAAATGACTGTTTAAAAACTTTATTCCATTTCATTTATTAAATATTTGGAGGTAAGCCTATTGTTTATGAAACTTGGTTATGAAATAAGAGGAACACTTCAGCCCTTTTCCCAAGTCTACACCAACAGTCGTCAAGTTTGGTAACTTTTGGTGTACGTATGTATGTATGTAACTCGCACATCTGAAAAACTATTAGTCGTGGATTGTTAAAATTTCAATATAAGATTGTTATAACATATAATTTTGCACCTCGATTTTTGGTTCCACTTTACTAGAGTGTTTATTTGCAGGACCACCCAAAAGAATTTCAAAGCATTGATGTCTACGGGCATCTTTAATATATGTCTGTTGTCAGTCATTGTTTGGTCCATGTCCAAAATATCGCCAAATTTAACGACAAAAATAATTATGTATTTCGTATAACTCTATAACTTTTTAATCGTAGAATGTTGAAATTGTTAAAATTCAGAAATATCGTAATATCTAACAGTACATCCCTTTTTTTATTGCAGTCGGCTGAGTAATTTATTTACAGGTCACTAATATGACTTTAAATATGTTAAGGTCTGTGGATGCCTTCAATTCATTAAAAGTCCACGATGAATCACTATTTTGGCTATGGCCAAAATCTCACTATTTCTAGCTTGACGACTTTTGGCGAAATATCACCCAATTAAGTGCCTAAAAGAAATATTTCAAATGGAAACCAGCTTGGCGATATCTCAAATATTTGACTAGAAATCTCTAAGCCTTGGTATTATTGCAATATTTTATCTCTTTCAATCAAAATAAAATTAGATGAAGTGCACTGAAGATATTTATATTTTAATAGATGCCCAAGGAAGTCATATGGGGTCCAACCAGATTTAGTTTTTACAAATAGAAAATATGCTTTTGATGCTAGAGTGGCTTTATTTTTGAGAACGTTAGGGTCAGTTCTGCTGACACTCTACTATTAAATTATCCTTGAGTGAGTAAACTAATCAGCTCGTGCCCCTAGTTTCCCTCCAAAAACTGGAACCTATGTGATTAGTGGTGCAAATTTCGTTCGCGCTTAAGAACTTCAGCTTTTCAAGTTTCGTTGCCTAGATGATGGGGGTGCTTATCACAGAACGTCGTATCAGAATGAAAGGAACAGTAAACAAGCAATCGAAAACTAAAAGAAGTGGCTCCTGCCTCAGTTGATTTAATTTTCCAACAAGCTGCACTCTGTTGACTTTTGGATTGACGTTAAGGATAAAGGTCAATCGACTTGAATAATATCAATATTTAACAGCACTAGTGAGAGAATTCATGTGTTTAACCCTTTCGCTCCCAAGCTTTGATTTGGAATGCTTGCTCAAAATCCTGGAAACGCCCGAGAAATGTTTTTGAATGCTTTCCCCCACGAAACACGTTTCTTTTGTACCTGTGTAGATATATCTCTGTCAAAACAGGAGTGAAAAGAATCCGTGGGCGTGCCTCCCCGAAGCATTTCAAAAGCACCCGTTCGTAAATGCAGCTTTTCACAGACACCCCTTATGCTTTCGCTGTTACCAAAATGATCGGGAGCTGGTAGGAGTGGCGATGAGTCGCACGTGGTCCCGAATAAGGCGATTGGCGAATTCACCCCTCTTCCTTCTGGGGGGGTCAAACTGCCGCGCGTTCCCCTTTCTCCTGCTCCTAAGCGAAGATCTCTCGGAATCTTTTGTTCATGAATACAATATCATGTTGCAATAGTAATAAAGACTCATTACCGTACACACTCGTGTATAAGCCCACCCGTGTATAAG
Organism: Cheiracanthium punctorium; assembly: GCA_038373885.1. Taxonomy (NCBI): domain Eukaryota; kingdom Metazoa; phylum Arthropoda; class Arachnida; order Araneae; family Cheiracanthiidae; genus Cheiracanthium; species Cheiracanthium punctorium. The sequence continues at coordinate 44,417 of JAWZYV010014368.1, forward strand.
CCCACCCCCTCAGTTTTCTCCCAAAATTCTTTCAAAATTGGCTGACCCGTGTATAAGCCCACCTTCCCAACTTTAAAAATGGACGCGTCCGTGAAATACTCCCCGTACCAGAATTCGACTGGCTGTCTGTGATCACGTGATTGTTTTGCTACGCAGTGTTTTTTTTTTATCCTAGTGCAAACCGATAGCTTACATTCTTCGCATTCAACTTCCATATTTTAGAATGGCTAAAGTAAAAAGAATGTCTTACGACGCGGCTTTCAAATTGAAAGCAATTGAATATGTCGAACAGCATAATACCGTATTTACCCATGTATAGGTCGACCCCGTGTATAAGTCGACCCCCCCCTTTCCCAATCAAAAAATTTGAATTTTTTAAAATCCCGTGTATAAGTCGATCCCCCCATTTTCTTGATCAAGAAATTAATTTAAAAAATACATTTATTCAAAATCATCTGGGGGAAAAAAATAAAGTACTAAATATTCAATAATAAAGCAACTTTAACTTTTTATAAATACATTTATTCAAAATTATCTGAAAAGCAAAACAAAAAGAAAGTACTAAATATTTAATAATACACATGACTATATACAAAATTTACGTTTCTGTTTTCTATTAACTAAATCAGCCATATCAGTAGAAACAAGGAGAAAAAGTATAGTAAGATAAACGAAGTAATGAAAAAGTGTGCTATGAAGAACGAGCATTTCAATTGCACATATAGGGGTGCTACACTCTCGGAATCTCATTCTAGGAGTCGGCTGGACCAATCACATCACTCAGACTCCTGGTATGGAAATCGGTGACGTCATTGTGTTATGGAATGCAGGATGAGAACAACTCTCTTTCAAAAGGGCATTTTTGATTTTGGATAAAAAATTAAAAATTACGGCCCCGTGTATAAGTCAGCCCCTCCACTTCAAAGCCTTTTTTTTTTGTCTAAAATTTCTCGACTTATACACGGGTAAATACGGTAATTCTGCTGCAGCTCGTGAGTTTGGTGTTTGTACCAAACAAGTAATGCGAATGGAGAAAAATAAGAACTGTTTTGCAGACTCTGCCTCGCACGAAGAAAGCCATGTGTGGAAAAACTGCACATTTTCCTGAGCTGGAGGAAAAGTTGTTGAATTGGGTTCAAGAGAATCGATGTAAAGGCTTAATCGTAACAAGAACATCAATACGTATGAGAGCACTGTATTTAGCTAGAAATGAGTTTAAAGACAGTTGTATTGCGCAGTTTTGTGGTTCCGCTGGTTGGTGTTCGCGCTTTATGGAAAGGAATAATCTCACGTTGAGACAAAGGACAAAGATCGCGCAGAAAATTCCAGAGCAGTTGGAAGAGAAGCATATTCAGTGGCAGAAATATATTATTCGCCTACGGAAAAAACATGGATTTGACCTTTCGCATATAGCAAATATGGATGAGACTCCAGTAACTTTCGATTTGCCGTGCAACAGGACAGTAAATTCTAAAGGAGCGTCATCTATTTTCATTAGGACGACACGCCATGAAAAAACACAATTTACAGTCGTGTTGTCATGTCTTGCAAACGGAGACAGATTACCACCCATGGTAATATTCAAGCGAAAAACGCTTCCTAAATCTGCCGTTTTCCCGAAAGGTGTGATTGTTCGGGCTCATCCTAATGGTTGGGTAGACGAAAAAATGATGTGTGACTGGCTCAGCACTGTGCGGAGCAAGCGGCAAGGTGGGCTGCTGAAAAAGAAAGCCCTGCTAGTATGTGATTCCTTCCGAGCTCACGTAACGGCCGATGTAAAGAGTAGAATTTCTAATATGAATACGGAACTCGCCATTATTCCAGGGGGAATGACATCATTGCTTCAACCATTAGACGTTTGCGTCAATAAGCCGTTCAAAGACCGGCTTCGAAAATTCTGGAACGAATGGATGGCTTCCGAGAATGTACAGACTACAAAAACAGGCAATCTAAAAAAAGTGGACATCGTAACAGTAACTGAATGGGTAAAAAATTCGTGGGAATCCATTCCAAAGGATATTATAGTGAAATCGTTCAAGAAGTGCTGCATAAGCAATTCTATGGACGGGTGCGAAGACTCATTAATTGAGTCGTCGGAAGAATCCGACTCCGGCGAAGAAGAAGATGATGATTTTGTTGACATTTAGGACGATGAAATCAGGACTGAAAGTGACTTTAAAGAACTTTTCGGATGCTCCGACGAAGAATGATGTGATATGTATAGTATTTATATTTTTCTTCTAATTTGTAACATTTTGTCTTAAAATACAAAAACTCAATGCGTTAGATCTTACTTTTGTTTCCATAAAGTTAAATTGTTTGCCCCAAATGCATGGGCATCGGAAGAGGGGAGGGGGGGATAATTGACATGTCAATTTTCGGGACCATGGTTTACCCATGTACATAGTATACATATTTGCGCTTATGTGTGTAGAAGTTTACTGCTCCCTGAACATTGAATTTCCGATGATCAAGTTTTGAAAATTTTTTTGACCCGTGTATAAGCCCTCCCCCCCAACTTTCAATCTAAATTTTTGTCCAAAGAAAGTGGGCTTATACACGAGTATATACGGTATGTCAAATACTATAAATAAAAATAAGGAATTTAAATGAATCCCAAGGTTTTTTTCTTTTTTCGTTCTCTTTTTATATTTCAGCTATGTTGTTCATTTCATACTCTTGAATAAATATATATGCTAACTTGGGAAGAAATTTTATTTTTCTGTCCAGTTTGCTGCAGTTACGAGATTTAAAAAGATATTTTGGTTTTAAATAGAACACGATTTTGTTGCAGAGCTTGAAAAATCGAATGTACTATATATCGCAATATTAGGTAATTTCACAAAATAGTATCAGGAAAGTGTACTTTAACAATGCTGGTGTAGATTTTGATCATTTGTTCATTATTTTTTTTTTCTTTTCCGAGAAGTACTTTAAAATTTCCAATGTATCAGATTACTTCATCCAGAAAATTATTTTCCATTTTTTGCATTTCCTTATTGGGGGTGGGGGAGGGTGTCACGAAAAATCCACAAAAATGACTATTTAAGCTTTTCATCTTTTATATTATTTTTCTTTTACTATGCTTAGCTAATGGCTTTTTTTTTTTTTTACTTATTTATTTATTTATCTTTTTTAATGCAGTTTTTGATCGGAACTTGACAAAATCGAGTATTAATGGTTTTTGAAACCATGATCATTACTAATCAACACTAATGTGGTAGAGAATTGTCTTACCATTACAAGTTGCTTTTAGTTTCAGTTTAGGTATATGCGAAACAGTTGAACATGTGCCGAAACATAACATGTGCATTCTGTAACTAATAGAGTGGGGAGATACAAGCATTTTTTTTTTCTTCAACTCATACTATCGCGGAAAAGTTGTGAATTTAGGTGACGAAAAATATGTGAAAAAAAAAAAACGAAATTGGTTTATATCTTCTGATCGCACATCTGCTCTAAAATTTGCTGAAATTTTAAAAATTTCACGTTTTTACGTTTATTTTTAACATTTCTAAATTATCATGCTGTATCTAAATGTAATAGCTGAAATTCATATGTGTTCAAACCGCACACAAAAAAGTCTTACTGATTAACATTATTTAAATTTATCATAATCTTCCGGTCGTGCATTACCCCCAAAGTTAATGAGATTAATTTTTTTTTAATGTACAATGGTACAATGACTACTTTTAACTAATGTATGTGATTATTCGTTGGATCTGTTTCAAGCATTTGTTCTTTAATTTCTTTACACAGTTTTCTAATATTTACTATACCCATAAGTCTAATTAGTAATTAAATCGCATGTAAAAACCTAGATGCATTGTAAAGCTGCTGAGATATTTCATTTCTGAATCGGATAATTTATATATATATATATATATATATACACTGCTGGCCAAAAGTATTGCAAGTTTCAGAAATCTAACCCTTTTCAAGATTAAGCCCCGTCTCCCCCGTAAAAAATAAAAATAAATATAATTGATATTTTTTAATGTCAACATGTTAAATTAGTTACTTCAAAGACAACATAGCATTAAGTCAAAGAATGGCTTTGTAAGTACTAAAATGGTCTACTTGATAAAGAAAGATAAACATAAAAATTATTTTTGATTGTGCGAAAACAAAGTAAGTGACATAACATATTTTATTTTAGTAAAACGAGATTAATTAAAGAAAAGCAAAAGGTTGATTTTCCTCGAAAAACTCGAGAAAATACATATTTTTGAGATTTTATGAAAGTAACTTATGTACACATCGATGAAATAGTTCTTTAATTACAATAAAAAAACATATGAAAACATTTATGTCTGGACATCTCAATGATTAAAATAGAAATCGCAAAGTGAATGTTGATTAAACTATAACCGCATTTATGATGTTTTTTTCTTACCTGTTAAGTTCACGAACAGAAGGTCTGAACTCTGAACTCTTCGCTTCTACGGGGAACGGGAGGCAGTGTGACCCCCCGGAAGGAAGAGGGGTGAATTCGCCAATCGCCTTATTCGGGACCACGTGCGACTCATCGCCACTCCTACCAGCTCCCGATCATTTTGGTAACAGCGAAAAGCATAGGGGTGTCTAGTCTATGAGTATATTTTAATGTCTTTGCTTTTCACCCAAGGGGGGAAGGGGGTTACAATAGCAAACACGAGAAAGGGGTTTTTTACACTTGACACTCTTAAATGGATGTTGCAAAGCACGGGGGGGACGAAGCTTCGTCCTAGCGTAAGGCCGGAACTGGGAGCGTGCATCTAAAGCCGGTACGGGCGGATTGAGAGTGAAAGGGTTAAACTACATTTATACCTTTACTTATTTGAAATATAGAAATAAAGATCATAGAAACCGTTTATTTTTCAAGAACTCAAAATCGACAATATTATGCATATTGAACTTGAAATAAAAGCTTTATACATTTCCTTTAAATTCTAGCATAAAAAAATTCAAAAAATGAATCATTGAATTTACTCGTAACTTATTTATATGTTAAAAAATCCACTAAATTATCAAAAATATGATGTTAGTTACTATATAAAATTTTAAGTACGCTGATTTATTTATTTATTTTTAAGATATGCTTTTTTTTTCTTTTAATCTTTGTTAATCCGAAATAATCTGCTTGGGAGGAAACAGCCAAGTAAAAAAATGACAGAAAATTTAAAAGTTAATGTATGATCTCTCTTCTTGATTTCTAATCTTTGTACTTGGATTATGAATTTAAGATATTGAGAACTTACATAAAGAAAGTACTTGATCTTATAGTGCTAATTTACACTTATAATTTCTTAAAACATAGAATAAAGGTGGAAATTTTTTTATGATTTATAATAAAACCAACTAAGTGATACAGCTACGCTGTCAGCAAAGAAGTTGTTTCATCCTTATAGGTAGAAAAAATGGGTTTTAACATTTACCAACAAAGCTGAAACGTAGATTTATATTATTCTGTTTGTCCGTGCTGTAAAAGAAGGTGTCCAGTAAATAGCTCTTAATTTCAGATTCCAAAATCTCAAAAACAAGGATCAAAAGAAAGGTGCTACAAACTATGGGTTTATCATGTAAGCTTGAAAAATTTTACACTGGAGTTTTGAAATAGTACTAACAAAAACCGCTGACAGTTAAAGCTGCAATCGCAAACCTCCATCCTCTCCTGACCTGGCTCCTCTGACTAATTTCTGCTTGAGGCACGCTGAAAGACACTGTCTACTGTAACCGTCTCAATACACCGGAAGAGTTGAACTGAGCGTTTAAAAAAAATTTTTTTTTGTTACTTTCTGTTTGGCTATCAAAATTAGAATACAACCCACTTCCTGCTTCAAAATTGTGTTTGCAAATGCAAGTATATTATTGTCATTAGTTTAGATAAACTTCAATACCTTACACTATTTGGCTATCAAAATTAGTATTGATTATTACTCACTTTCTGGCTTTAAAATTTTATTTACGATTACTAAAAGTACATTTTTATCGGCTTTGTTATATATCTTATCAAAATTATTGTAGTATTCTTAAGCATTTTGTATTATTTATTATTGTATTTATGTTGTATATTTATTGTATTATTATATGTATATCTGTGAAATGTACTCTAAATATGTAAAAAAAAATATATATTCAACGAGACTTCAGATTCTGTTGGTTCGCTATGCCGGAATGTTCTCCATCTGTCAGCTGCCTACAAAGTAGCTGACGGATGGAGTCTCGCTAACAAATGGTTTGCTTCAGGAGCAATATAAAGACTCAAACCATGTAGGTAGGCTGCTCCTGAAGCTACTTTCCTTCATAGGACTTACAAATCCAGATAGAATACCATTTAGATGCACTGAATACCCAATTCAACTCGAAGTATTTAACCACCAGAAATATCGTGGGGATCCTAAAAAGGGGGAGCTCGCGTACTCTCCATTCTGCTTCCAGAGTGTTACCACAAGGTTCAATCTGGTATATGCTACGTGTCTTAGGAACATTTTTTTTTTTACTACTCAACGGATGTTTATATATTATAAAATTGATTATGGGGGGTTGTTCAGCTATGAATTGTTCTAATCGTTCAGGAAGCGGGGGGGGAAAATGTTTAAATTTCCTAGCGATATGGAACGAAGAAAAAAGTGGATGGTGAACTGTAGACGTGAACAATGGAACCCGGGTCCAGAAGCTCGACTTTGCAGTGTAAATAATTCTATTAAAAATATTTATTTGCTTGAATTTGTGATATGTAGTATAAAGTTCAGATTCTAAATAATCGTATAATGTTGTAATTTAGTCTTTGGAAGCTTCTAATAACGTTTAATAACGTATTTCTAATAACGCTTCTAATAAAGTATATGTTTATAGTACGATGTTTGGATATTGGCGATATTCTAAATGTCGCCAATTTGAGTTCCGGTGTGTGGTTTGTTTGTAAATAAAACTACGGAACTTTTAAAAATGTTATGTTCATAGATCATGAATGATAGTAAATCATAAAATTGTATTAATTAGATAACTATATAACTTTTATACTCCTTTTATTTTTGTTTAAAAAAGTGCTGTTTTTCATTTTATAAAAGTCAAGATCTTACATATTAACTATATTGAAACATTAATAACGCCTTGTAGATAACATTTATTGTATTTTAATCGTTTTATCTTAAAGAATATGTAATTGTCTTAAGCTAACATAAATTCAATTGAAAATATAATGAATTATCCGCTTTTTAATGACTAGTTTGGTAAATAAGTAAATAAAACAAACATTACTTTTAAAACTGTGTGAAATATTAACATGTGTAAAGTATGTTACTACATGTATTGAGTGAGCACTGCTTACAGTCAGCACATTTTTTCGGAAGCAGGAAACATTTACAATGACAAACCAAATTGCACGTCTCCTGAACATGTTGATTTTATTTGATTTTGTGTTTAAGGCAACACTACACAAGGGTGATCTGCCAAGGATGGGGAATGCCTTGGCAGGAGGACTTTCTAAGGGGTTCTAACACGTATTCACGTTACATCTGTAGAAAACCTACCAAAACTCCAGACCGATCGATCGACAGCCGCACAATGGGACCCAACCGGGACCTTCACACTTAATTATTAAAATTTTAAATCTTTTCAATACCACTTTAGTGTCTGTTTCTTTTTGTACAAAATATCTCATTATCAAAAAAGTAATATTTTCCTACAGCTTTAAAAATGACTTATTTTTATTTGCACAGGTAAGTAACTAAATTTTGATTTGTAGTAGTTCTACAGTAGAGGTTTTTCTTATTGCTATAGTTATTACTCTTTTCTTATAACTTTAATATATTATATAATCGTTTTTATTATTTGATGAATTTTTGTAATTGTATGGTCTGAATGAATTAATGTTTTAAAAAATCATTATGTTTATTCATTTGTGTGTGTTATTCTGTTTCAGTAGTCATCATTTTTCCATTATTCAGACTCCCTTTTCTCAAATATTTTGGGGATTTTTTCATATGGATGTTGAAAATTTTGAGAGTGAAAATATTTTCTTCACCATCCCCTTATTTTTCTTTTACATTTTGATAGATTAAGTATAAATTTCAAGTTGTACAGAATGCAGATCAAGTATTTACTTCATAACATTTCTAGTTTTTACTTAAAAATAATAATAACAAATATGTACGTATGTAGAAAATATTTCAGAATGGTGAATTTCCAAAAGAAAAATTAGTATAGCACCTCATGTGTGAGAAGTAGATTTCAGGAGCCTATTTATATCTATCAGAGCCATATAGATTAAATAAGAAGTTAGATTTGAAAGTATTTAATATTTGTGAATTTGATAAATATATTAAAGGCCTAAATAAACATTTGTAAAGTATTGAACAAGATCTTTTCAAATTTAACAATTCAGTAGCAAAATGATTTTTAATAACATAACAAAATAATAAAAAAAGTCATTCCATAAACTAGCCCTTTGAAATATAGTAATAGTTGTATCAGTTGTTCTAATGATTTGATTGTTTTTGCTTCAAAAGACGAAATTTTTTTCTATTGTGTACAATTTACATACAATAGTTAAGGTCTAAAATGTAGGATTTAAGTTTTTTCTATTGTAAAGTACTGCTTTTTTCTTTCATTTATTTAAAATGTTACTGTGATTCATAAATAATTTCTTTAAAACATTTTATTTTTGACTAATGTTATTTTATGACAGTTTTTTTAAATTTATTTCAATAAACTGTACATTTTTTCAAATATTACTCTTATCCTGTATGTTATTTTTTATCGGTGTCCGCTAAACTAAAAATGCTTGCTCCAGTCGCAGGTTTTTCCGTTTCGAAATCTAGCTTGAACAACTTAAATTATGAGTGAAATGACTGGATATCATAAACGCGCCAACGCAGCGAGGAGCGCGCCAAATACGTCGGCCAGCGGAATCCGTGGGCCGACGTATTGTGCGGCACAGCCAGTCTGCGTCAAAAAGGGTCTCTAGATCTGTGGCATGCGATGAACGTTTCGATCGTCCGCCATCTTGCTGGTAGTTAAGTCGAGCGATGGCAACGGCTGCCCTTTTTTCAGCATTGGGTAAGGGTTGCGCTTCAAAGGGTTAAAAGTTTGATAATTGTAGAAAACAGTGCTGTTCGGCAAGCAAGTCAGCGAATGTGGTTACGTCTTTTTCGGATAGAAAGGTAATGTGGTATTTGTAGTACTCAATTATGATAGGCTAAATGAAAGTAGTTTAGAGCAGAGGGACATTTCTTTACTTTCATGAAAGCTGTTTTTTTTTTTTTTTTTTTTTGGCCTCTCCTACCGTACCTGACGAGAAAAACCGGATAGTTTCAGACATTTTGGTCACACCCTTTTGCCAAAACCTCCTAGATATAGAAGGCTTGAGAACAGAACGTTTTACGTCATCACTAGGTCTTGTAAGATGACGTCATAACATTTTTCGTTTCACAAAGTAAAACCATTTAACATTCCTGGTCAATGATACAAATTTTAGAATATATCTTAAGTTAAAGAAAAAAATCGAAATACTTTTCTGATAAAAAATTATTTATTATGATCTTATTCTACACCATATTATATAATTGGTGATAGTTAAAATTTCCTATTTGTCGTAAAATTAAATTTTCTATCTTAAATCATTAAAATGTTTTATGCGGGAGTAAATTCACCACAAAAATTTGTAATTTTAAAATGCTTAAATAAATAAAATTCTTCACTAAAAGTTTATATGTAATGCATGAAATACTACAAATGCCTGTTTACTTTGGGATCATTTTGTTTTACTTACTCGTCCACTAGAGAGAAATTTATTACTGAAAGAAAAAGGTATTTCTGCTTCTCTTGTACTACGTATTGAAAGAGTTTTGTGTGATTATTTAGATATTTCTGTGATTTCGGTACTTTATTTGCGTAACTGAGCATTATAGGTAATACTGCGAAAGAGTTAATTATGAATGAAACCCATTTACGTTTTATAAGTAAAATTATATAACAAAATACTGCGCTCTCGAGGGAAGTTTTTTCCCAGAGATTTACACAACAATGAGTCTTTCCGTATTTCACTTCTGGCAAACAGCAAATTTTATGGATATTTCTCGGACATTTCATTCGTACAATTTAATAAACTCATGAGATGGTTAGGACGCCGTTGCAGGAGTGGCTCTTGTGGCCAAGCTTTGCCTTAAGAAAAAGACAACCAGACAACCCTGTTTCTTGACTAAAGTTACACGTAACACCGTAACTCCATTGGTGAATGTTGTTTCCTCGCGTTACCCAAAGAACAGCAGGGTTTTTTAATGTAAAACCCTATTGTTTGAGTTAAAAAACAGTTTTTTAGTGGAAAAATTTATAAAATTCTGGCTTTAGTAAAAGCTACCTCGGCAACACGCGTTCAAAAATCCTGTTGTCTTTTTACATAAAAACTACGGTTCACAAAAGGCAATCTGCAATAATACGCAGAAGCAGGCGCCTATGACATCCTTGCGACTTTCACGGATACTTAACTACTTTTGAAAAAAATCTTCGACCTATGAATACAACTTCAGTAGCAATCCAATATTACAGTTTACACCCAATTTAAATATTAATTCTTAAAATTTGTTAAGAGACTAATAGTAGTTGTTTATAATCCAATAAAGTTGGTAGTTATGCCTATGGATTTAATTTGGAAGAAAAGGGGTGATCCCTCGTTCTGATTTTTTATTCCTATATTTCATTTTAGACGTTCGTAAGAACATAAAAACATTCTTTCACACACTTAGTAAGCATAAATGCAGCATTTCAAAGAAAACAACATTTGTCACAAAATTAGCTTTCACAGAATTTCACAGATATTTTTCAACAACCTTTGAAATCCCACTCACAAATAAATCTTCTACTTACTAAACTGAGAGGAAAATAAATATTTTTCTTCACACGCCACTGGAGAAAATATGTTCATTCTAAACGAGGCAGTATTTTACTATTTACCGGCATTCCTAATGGCGGATGAAAAACGGTGTGTCAAAAAACTTTGTTTTGTAAAATATTTATATGTTTGTCCATCTTCTTAGAAATTTGTGAATCACTTGAAAGTTTTCTGAAAAAGGGAATTTCATTCCTTTATTTCATTTGTACATTTTTCTAGCTAATTCATTTCTGACTGCAGGCATTTTAAAGGAAATTTTTTTGAAAACTTGGATTTCAGCGTCGCGTCGATTGCTTTCAACTTCTTAATTTCTTTTCTTTTTTTCTGAGGATAATTATCACATCCAAAGAACAAGAAATCGAAATATTCGGATTGAACAATGTTTTCTCCAAATATAAAGCATTTTTTAGTACCAGAGAACTAAAAATATCAGTACTAGTATACTGCATCACAATTAGTGTTGACCTTCTGACTGTTCAGTTTTAATTAAAGAAAAGAAATTAAGTAATTATTCTTGAGGTGGTTAATTTGGATTTTTATAATAACATAAAATAGCGTTAGAGGAAACTAAATCGATTTGCGTATGTAGTTTTTATTTAAGGGGTCTTAGGAAGATTAAGAAATCAATAAATCAATTTTTCAATTTTAATTTCATTTGAAACCTTGGTTACTTCTGAGCATTTTGACCCCAATTTCATGCAATAAACCCAACTAGAACCGGAGATACACATGAAAACGTTTTATGAAAGCTTCATATTTGAACACAATAAAGTAACTTTAAACTTTTTTTTCTCAAAACCCATTTTTATGACCTATCCGCAAGATAGCAAAATTTCTATGATTCGTATCTTCGCGGCATTTTGTATAGTTATAACTGGTAACAGTACCTATAGAATGAATTAATATTAAAAGTGAGAGAGAAAAACTTTTGAAATTTTTAACAGAAATATAAGAGTAAAGTACGATTTTTCCAAATTTCAATTTCAAAATTATTAATTAAAATTTTTTAATGTTAATTCAATCTACATAAGTGCCAACTCTCCCGATTTTTTTTTTTTTTTTTTTTTTTTTTTTTTTTTTTTTGAGAAATTTTCCACCACAATTTTTAAACAGTTGTATTTTATATAAAAAATTTGCACTTATTTTAAGTATAAATTACAAAGTAAAAATTAGTAATAGGAAATCTCCCCAAAAAATCGGATGAGTTCGCAGATAAGGATACTGATACCAGTTATAACTATACGAAATTTCATGAAGATACGAATCATAGAAATTTTGTTATCTTGCGGAGAGTTCATAAAAATGCGTTTTGAGGAAACGTAGTTTAAATTTACCTTATTGCGTTCAAATATGAAGCTTTCATAAAATGTTTTTATGTGTATCTCCGGTTCTAGTTAGATTTATTGCATGAAATTGGGGTCAAAATGCTCAGAAGTAACCAAGGTTTCAAATGAAATTAAAATTGAAAAATCGATTTTTTGAATTCTTAATCTTCCTTAGACCCCTTAAATAGTTCCATTTACCCTTCATTAAGAGATATATGTAATTTAAAAATTTTATTAATTTTGTTGTTGTTTTTAGTTTTTTAATTCTTTTTTAAGGAAAGGTCATGTTAAATTCGTTTCTTTTTAATAAATTGTTATTTCAATTTTTCACCCAGTGCGTTACAGACTGGAACAATTATGAAAACAGTTATTCCAATTTGGAAGAAATCGAAACGATAATCAGTTTTTATATTCAGTTTGTCTTTTCATAGATAGCTCCTACCTAGTGCAGCTTTCGATTCATCTCGCGCAAAGTTCGCTGTTTCTTAATTTTTAATTCAAAAAATTAGAAAATAGTGATTTGTAATCATCCGGAAAAACCATACAATTCGGCAACTATGTATAGTGGAATCTGCTAAAGTGGTCATCTCAGTAAAGAGACAACCTGCCTAATGTGACCATTTTGTACAATTTTATTTTCATACCACTTTGATTTACTGCCTTCATGAAGTGAGCACATCAATAAGGTGATCAGTTTTGAACTTCAAGAAAGTGGTCACTTTAGCAGGTTTCACTGTACTTCATTTTAATTTAATTGAAAAAAGATATATTTTCTATTTAAGGAATTTCTTTTAATAAACTAGGGAATAACCAAGTTTTCTAATACTATAATTAGTTTCAATTTTGCAGTACATCTATGTAAATCTCAAATTTCTGCGGCATATTAAATTTAAAATATTTATATACTAAACATTTGTATCTAAATTCGTTCTTTCTGCAAACAATAACTCTACACTTATAGTAACTTCAAAGTACTTTCATTGAATTGTGTGAGCATTGAAATCAGCATGCTCTGGTGTAAGTTTCTACTGCATCGTGTTCATAATCAAAAGGCTCATTTATTCGATAAACGGAAAAGACACAGTTCAATTGTTTTAAAAGCCCTCATTATATTCTTTAAGGTATTCATGTTTTATTTTCATATTAAGATTTAAATAAGATAAATTCTAAAAGATACTGTGTTTTCTAGAACAAGACACATTAAAATATATTTAAGAGAAAAGTGGTTAATAAATTAACACAAAAATCAAAATAAACTTTTAAAGATTCATAAAAATTTTTTAAAAATAAAAAAAATGCTATTTTTTTCCTTCTTGAACAATAGCTTAATATTACCAAATTGACAGCAGTATTCTTAATAAAACTTGCTTCATAGTAAGCATTCTAATGTAGACAAAGCAGCCTGCAAAAAACCACAGTTCGCACATACATTAAACAAAATAGTGAGGAAAAGTACATTGTGATACCTCGTTTTAAAAAATAAAACCTTTCGTTATAACCAATTGAAACATTTATTTATGTGTACTTTTATTGTCAATGAAACTAAAATTCAACATGTTTGCTGCACGCAAAGATATTTTTTTATGAGGAAGAAATGCTTTTTGAAAATAAGACGTTCCCTCACAAAATTTTTGTAAATTTTAAATACTTTGGTTTCAAAAGCAGTCAAAAGTCAGGTAAAATCCAGATTTCGGGTAATTTCTAGGTCAGGTAGATCCAGATTTCGGAAGAGTAACTAAATGAATTTACCATCCTATGAAACATATCCGTTACTTCGCGCGGTTACTCGTTCCTCGATACATCTTTTTCTTCTGCTTAGTGTTATATTCACTTATTTATCATTTATTCTGTAGCACGTGTATTGAAAGTGCAGTGAAATCTACAGGCTATTTAAACTCTCATTAACACATAAACGCGCATTTTACAATTAATTCTGATTTGTTTTCAAGCAAATGAACACATACCTAATTCTTTAATTCAATGAATAATTTCATGCCCATACCAAAAAGGTTTTGGGTTTAGTTTAGCATTATAGCTTAATATTTTTTTGAAATAACTATTAGTGAACTATTAGTTATTCTCAGTCCAAAATCTTTACGAAAGTTATTCTTTAACAGCCGTTTACTTTTTATAAAAAACCGATTGTTTAGGGCTGTAGTGATCTGGTGTGAAACAAATAATATAACAGAAATATTATCTCATCCTGGTAACAAACAAAAAAAAAATAATAATGAGAGCAATTCAGAAAAAAAAAGATTTTTTTATTATATTGATGGACTTAAGAAACTCTGAAATTACTAATTATTCAAAAGAAACCAAACTGTAAGTAATAGAACAGCATTGATCGATGTATAGAGCAATTATTGAAAATGCAATATAATTAGTAATTTTGGTTAACATGTCATTTATGCTACTTTTAAGTTTGGGGGTTAAAGTGAAACCTTTGTATTATTCTCATGCATTTTTTGCTGTTCAATTTGACCCTATTTCGGTGTTATTGTATTACTTGATCTGAATATCTCAAGAATTTAGACCTGTTCTTTGAATGAAAGTATTCATAATAAGCACACCGTTTTCGTAATTATTATTTCATGATCGCTTCTTGATATGTCTGCGAAATTTCACGTTAATTGGACGTTGGTGAGTGAGAGAAAAGTTTATTACAAGTTTGACCCTGGAGTAAGACCCCGGTATTCAACGTAAGTTAAATAAATGAACTTCTTTAATTAATATTTTAATATTTCTTCCAGATTGAAAAGAAAAAAAAAGAATATATCGAACTGAAAGAAACAATTTTTTAATTTCAAGCATTTCCAAATTATCTATTGCCTTAATTGTTAAAGAAATGATCTTGCAATTTCGATTGTTTATTTTCAACTGCAAAATATTGTCTATTAAAAGGAATTTTAAATATTTTAAATATTTTCTAGTGTTTTGTCTTCATAAATGAAGAATTTCTTACAGTGAATAGAAATGGGGTGTAAACGTGGTCAACTTTTATGGCGAAGGATTACACCTAAGTCTAGTAAGCATTTAAGCCTTTTTTTTTTTTTTTTTTTTTTTTTTGTTTTTTTTTTTTAGAATATTCCAGGGATAATTTTGAAGCAATCTCTGTTTTGTATTTTGTTCCATTAATTAAGATATAAATTCATGCTATCTGTAAAGTGTGTCTGTGCTTCAGTATTTTCATTATTTCTTTTAATGGAAGAAATTATACTACCAAATTACAAATTTTGTCTTATCTTTCTTAGTATTAATTATCTTAAATTATAACTAACAACAATTTTTACATTGTAATGTATAGCGTTAAGGCAAACCTACTGCCGTGTACTTGCCTAGAATGGATGCGGGAATGCCGTGGGCGGATGACTTAAAAATAGGTTTTAACGCGTATTCAAGTTACATCTGGTGAAAAACGCTTAAAACGCTGGAGCGTTTAATCAACACCTCCTAGATATAGAAAGCCTTACAACTTTACGTCACCAAGCTTTGGAGTCATAAATGCCTACGAAAGCGACGTCATCACAGTTTTTTCCTTCACAAAGTAAAACTACTTAAAATTTCTGGTGGGTGCTACAAATATTAGAGATATCTTAAATATATTAAACATCAAAATTAATACACCTTTCTCATATTCTCTTTATTCATTATGATCTATTTTTATACCATGTTATCTAATTAGTCATGGTTAAAAACTGCCATTTGTAGTAAAATTTAACAATTAAGATTTTTGTCTCAAATCATGAAAATCTTGTTATGCATGCGTAAACTGACCAGAAATTTTTAATAATTTAATTTTGTGAAATCAAAACTTTTACCTGTAGGTCTAATGATAACGTCAAAGTTCGGTGACGTAGGAGTGATAAGGATTTGTATATCTAGAAGGAGTTGCAACCCTTTTTTTGTGGGAGAGAGAGGTAAGTAGGCATGCCACATCTCCAACTGACATATTTTGCCAATTTTAATGTAAGAGTGGTTTTTATGTATTATCCCGGCGGTCCGCAGAGGCGAGCGATTTTTTTCCCCAGATAACTCCCGGTCACATGAAATTATTAATGGTTTTGAATACGATTGGCAACAGTTGGGCTACTCATTTGACGAAAGTACAGTTTGGCGGGAGTGACACTCGCGATAATGCGTAAGTACCTCAAAAATTGATGTTTACTAAAAGTGGTTTGTTGTATATTTCGTACATGTTGACAGTTTTGAAAAATGGAAGAAGCGCATGTAAATTTTTCTTCATGTCAGTTTTGAGAAAACTAACTTAAAATTATTTCTTGTAAAGATTCTTTATTACAATTTTAAATATACATCTCGCCCTGATATTTAAAACTGCGATTTAACCCTGTTAGCGACTGAGTGTGTTTCTAAGGCAGCGAGTTTTTAGAAGTTTTACAATTGAGTTTTTATTTCATTCGTAAAATGCATGTATTATGTTATGTAGATGGGAAAATTATAGTTCACTCAGTATTGTTTCCCGGATAAATTGTGTCTTCATGCATACATTAAAACCGTTGTCATATTAGATGTATTATGTTTTAATAATTAGAGTTTTTTTTTAACTTGATAAGCTATGAGTCCTAAAGTAATTCCTTTATGATGTATTTAGTCCAGAAAAAAGAAAGCTTTATATCGTAGCATATTACTGTAAAGTAATCGGTGTCTATTATGTCAACAAACAAACGCGATAAAAAAAAATTATAGCGTGGTTACAGTGCTTGTAACCGTTGCAGCTTGCTACGCTGTGTAAACTTAATAAGTTCGATACATAATAATACGATGTGAACGAGCTAATTTAAGAAGTAATTTATTTTATTTGAATCAACGATTTCATCAATAAATATCTGTACAGTTGGTCATAGTATTTCTGTTTACTGACGACACAGATTTAGAGGTATCAACCGTCACAGAATTTTAAGACCCGCATCTTATTCATACAATTTTTAATTGGAATAAAATTAAATTCTGATGAAAAGTCGAAATACTATTGTCCTGAATACAAATTCAGAATTTACTATCCGAGAATAACTGCCTATTCATAATCCGTAATGGATGGCAATTCCACAAATTAAATATATGATACTCGTAATTTATATAAAGCCTTTAAAAAGTTGTTTCAGATATTAATCAATAAAAATATTATGTGCTTTTCAATATTTTCATCGTTTCAGCTAGTAGAACGAAGAGCTTACTTGCTCGAATAAATTTTATACATTATTTCATAGAATTAATAAATCATTTTAAACGTCATATTCTATTTGAATAAATGATTTTAAATTGTGCTTAGCTTTCCTGAATTACTACCGTTCAAATAATTTTACATATCATTTGATGCACGAAGTCCTCATTAAATATTGAGCGATATATATTAAAATTACAAAATATTCTTTTATGCTAAAACGAAAGTTTAAAAGAACAATAACATCTTCATTTTGTGTGATTAGCATTACTCCATTTTCATAAGTAACCTCGTTTAGAATGTTCTTTTCCTCAGATCTTGCAGATACGTGAACAAAGCAATGATATTTCTTTTCCTGCATAACTTTCAAAATATTTACTTCGCCTAAATCGTATGACGTAACAACAACAATGATTTTGTTTTTATTCACAGCATCTGAAAATATGTTTATATCTGTTTACAGAACTTTCATTTTTCAGAACACTTGCACTTTTCTTAATATCGCTTTTAGCCAGCACAGACGAGGAAATGTTAGTCGAGAAAAGGGAAATGGGAGCATTTGAGAGGAAAAACAGATCTTAGCATTTTCTTTCACCCACGGGACGCATTTATTTGATGTATAAAGTGCCCTGACATCGCTTCAGTAAATTTATCTTGCTGTATATTAGCTGCTGATCTTCTTTATTTTATTTTGTATTTTTGCAGTGCTAGAAATTCCGCTTTGAGCGGCTCGGGAGATTAAACTAAACGATAACAAGGAACAAAACTTTTGAAGAAAATATGAAATGAATTACGAAATCACTTCCAACATTTTGTGTCTTTTTCATGCTAAGGAATTTGTTTATAAAAAAGCCAGTTTTAATTGTTTATCTGCCAATTGTTCACTGTGTTACCACATGACTGCCATAACTTCCGATTTTATCGGAAATTTTTTACAATATACCGTAAGAGTCATCATCTGTGGTCAGGGGCGTAGCCAAGGGGGGGGGGGGGTTAGGGGGTTATAACCTTCCCCCATGAGGAATTTTTTGCCATACAAAATGTATATTCTTCACTCCCTTATCACACACATATATGCATATATGGGAGTTGCAGTAGTCGTAACCCCCCCTATGAAAAATTTCTGGCTACGCCCCTGTCTGTAGTTATCGAATAGGTTGAAATGTTACGGTTATCTTGAAAACACGAAGCAATAGCAATCAACAATGGACACATTAGAAATATTGTTGATAATTTTCATTCTTTCAGAGCGAAATACAGAAAAATTTCGCACATCTCAGAAGACCTTTATTTTTTCATTTCTTTTAAATGTGTACATAATAACTTTTTTTTATGAATTTATTTTGAATATGTAACATAATAACTTTTTTTCATTTCTTTTGAATAAGTAACATAATAAGATCGGTGTGGATTGTTTTTCCTTTAAAATATTGGCTTTTCTTTTAAAATATTGCTAGGTAATATCGTGCATTAAAATTTCGTTGGTACTCTGCTTAGAACCGGCAAAAATGCATTCAATTTGACCTATTGCAATTATTCAGTAGAAATATAGAATAAAATTACTCACTGCAATTCACAGTTGGTAAATATAAAATTTATAGAATAAATTAGTTAATAAGCGTGTTTAGAAAATATAGAAGTATTACTTCAACACAATTAGGAAATAGTACAAGTGTAAATCATATCCTGAATCCCCAACTTTTAAAAATATTATCTAAAACTTGTCGCAGGAAACTTCGTCTTAAAAATAAGCTACATATTTCCGACGGGGAGCTAGCTATACGATGCATTTTGAAATGTATTTAAAACATTTGCTATTTGTAAAAAGGGGTCCAATTCCGTAAACTTTGCGCATTTGGAATACGGCTTCAAAGAGAGCATTATAAATCATTCTTTTTACGTGTATTTATTAATAACAGAATTTAAACATGATAAATATATTTTTTCGTCCTTTCTTTATTCAAATATATTAATTTGTCACTGAATTTTAAAATAGCAACATTCCATTTCTTTATTCATTAACTCCTCATTAAAATATAATTACTTCATCAGGATTCTGTTATTCAAATATCCCAGAGAAATATACACATTTACTTTTGAAATAAAAACGTATCATCATTCAATAAAATGTTTTTCTGAATAATTTCAGTACCTTGTGCTTTTATATCAATGCACACCACTACATGTTGCCAATCTATCTTATCTCAAGCTCATAATTCGAAAGCTTATTTCTCAGATAAAAGAAACAGAGTTAATTAGAGATCACTTATCTGTTAAAGCCTGTGCATAGTGTTCAATATAATATATTTTTAAGAATAGTTTGAAATTAAAATTAAGGGAGAGCTAACATAAAAAACTTTATTAGAAAAATATACACGAAAGCTTTAATGGAGTTACAAAAATCTTTATAACATGCTTTAAAAATTTATTTTAAGAACTTCTGTTTACTTTTAAAGATGTGGATCGCTCTTTAAACTGAACGAAGTAAACATTTTAAATCCAGCATTCCCACTATCAGATTATAAAAAAAATATATAATAGAACTTAAAAAAGAGGCCGCCGTAGCTGTGCATTTTGTTGAGTTATTTAAAACGCCTTAAATTTTATCACGAATTTTGCACGTTAGTACTTTTATCGTTCCTACACCAGGCATCGGAATTTGACCTAGAAATCACTGGGTTGCATGCAAGTGTCTCAAACTTTAGTCCCAGCATCGTGAATGGCAATTTCATTTATTGTAATGTGAGATATTAATTACAATTTTACATAGCTACCAACAATTCCGGAAGGCTACATGTCATTTTTTAAAACAGAAATTTTTGTTTTAAATATAGCAAACTTTCAGAGTTTGTCAGGCGATTTGGTTTTTATTTCCAAAAAGTTCAAAAATATACTGTTGAGTGGTTAATCATGTTCCGGAAACGGTTTTTGAACTCTTCAAAAAATTTTCTGAAAAACTACAAATGATCAAATATTTTGCTGATTGTATTTTAATATTATTGGCAAGAAATTGTGTGTATAAATATTCCAAGGACGATCATTTGAAGGGCAAGGGTTCTCCTCTATAGTGGTCTGAAGTGGAGTACATTTTATGATCGGTGCCTCTAATTAGGCAGAGTTCGTTACCTCAATGAAGGGAGGTACAAAGTGAGAACTAAACCCCTGCCGGCAGACAATAATCAATTGGAGTGGTGCGCTGATCCTGTACAATGGGGTGGCAAGAAGAATCTTAAGTTAGTATCTACAAATTAACAAACGTAATAGGTTCCTTTTGTCAAAGAAATATAAGATCGAGTCGCCAACCTGGTATAATTTATATTTTAGGAAGGCGAAAAGAAACGAACCTTCCTTAAATCCTTCACGCTTTGAAAGCAATTAAACATAATAACTGGATTTTTTTTTCTTCTCTGTTTTCTTTCAATTTTTTTTTCAAGTTTCTGGTAGAACCAGATGTAGCGTATTTTTGAGGGGCCCACTTCCAGTAACTGATGAACCCACTGATATAAAATTCAATTTGCATAGCACGAACTGTAGCATATTTTCGAGGGGACCTTTTACAACAATGAAAAAACTTACTGATGTTTTCTTTTTTATTTATTTACTTTTTTATTTTTATTAAGTTTCTCATGATCAGCGTAGGATATTTTTGGGTTGGAGCCCTACAATGATGTACGGATCACTGTATTTTTCGTCAAAGGAATATAAGAAGATGGATTCGCCAACCTGGTATAATTTATATTTTAGGAAGGCGAGAAGAAACGAACCTTCATTAAATCCTTCATGCTGTAAAAGCAATAAAACACAATCCATGGATTTTTTCTTTCATTTGTTTTAAGTTTCTGGTAGAACCAGCTGTAGCATATTTTCGAGGGGCCCACTTCGAATAACTGACGAACCCGTAAAATTCAATTTGCATAGCACTAACTGTAGCAAATTTTCGAGGGGACCTTTTACAGCGATGAAAAACTTACTGATGTTTTCTTCTTTATTTATTTATTTATTTTATTTTTATTAAGTTTTTTATGACCAGCGGTAGGATTTTTTTTGTGGTGGAGCCCTACAATGATGTACGGATCACTGTATTTTTTAGTTTTGCATATACAGAACTGTAGCGTATTTTCGAAAAGACCATATACCCCAATGGGCTGACCTACTTATGTTTTTTATCTATGTGTAGAACCAGTGGTAGCATAATTTCGAGGCGGCCTCCGACAGCAATGGTCACACCCAGATATTTTTTAAGCAAAAGAACAACAGTAGCACATAAAACTGCAAACAATACTTGTCATATAGTAATCACGAAGAAATGAGATGTATTTCATACTTTGCAGGTCTTTTATTTGGCATTCAACAGTGCCTGGCCATGATAGATATATAAAGTATTAATATCTTTCATGAACCATATAACAGCTTTTTCACTTTGCCCCCAAAACGCCATCGTGTAACATATGGATGCATTTTACACAGTACCAGGTGTTCATACATTCCCAGTAACTCACACACAAAAAAAACAACAACGAACCCGCATTAATAAAAAAGAAGTTTGGAAAAGTTATTTTACTATGCACATTTAGTTGCATTAAATATTTTCAATTAAATTACAAAAATGAAATATCAGGAGTCATTTTAGTTTCCCCTTCTTCTACACTTGCACCCATGCAATTTTATTACCAATATAACAACTTTTCATATCGAAAGCGGATGCGAACACCATCCTCGCTATGGATAGAAAGAATTGGTCAAAGCAACAGAACTCCAGAAAGAATTGGGTTCAAAATTGTTTTGTAGAGCCCTTGACTGAAGAACTCGATTCTCTAGGAATTTCCAGTGATGATTTATAGTAATCTCCTGAACGCTATGATATTTTCGGCTGCAAGTAGAACCGATTAATCAAAATCCGAAATAGACTGGGTTTAAAATTCTGTGCCCGTGGAAAAACACTGTATCTTATCTCCGCACCCCCCCCCTGCCTTTTCAAAAATAATAAATAAATAAATAAATCAAAGAAGCATCTTATTAAAAAAATACTACAGAATGTAGTGGCTAAATATACATTTAAAAAAAATTAATATTAGGCGTCACATTAAACTTAAACTTAATTGTTATCTTCCAAATGCCCGAAACAATATAAAGTAAAAGCTAATCTTTGGGTTTACACGAAAATTAAAGTTGGATCAAATCATTAGCCGAAATATGACACTTCGGAGTACAGCAAAATATAAGTTACTAATAGGGAAATCAAAAACAATAAAAAACGTTTCGACCTAAAAAATTCGTGCAGCATTAAATCTTGGACCACAAATACTGCAAAATTGTACAAAAAATTGTTTATCAAAATGTTCTGAAATAGACTGATATAGAAGTATCGAACAATCATGCAAGTGTCCCAAGCATGTACGGAGTCAAGATGCTACTCCTTGCTTACATATCATTATGTTACAAGGATAAAAGAGAGTCAGAAAAGCGAAGCAACACATTTTAGAAAACCAAAAATACTTAAAACAAAATTTAGAAAACTAAAAGAAAAAGTTACGTTTTGCAGATCAGAATAGCGCTCCAAATGATAAGGATTTCAGTAAACAAGGGTACACCTCCTCAGAACAGTATTCCAGTAATACTCGAATTTTATGCAGGTAGTTCCAGAAATTTAAGTTATTCAAATCTGGTGTCGTGAACATGCCCTTACTTACAACGCTTTCTATCTGTTGAAAATTTGCATGAGTCTGAAAATGGCTGAGAAGTCTAAGAAGCAAAATTAAGCCATCTAACCTAAAGATTAGACACATCGCTCTAGATTAGATTTGAACAGTTTGCAAAGTAAAATTATTAAAAATTGTCTAAAATAGCCCACATAAAATACGATTATTCTTTCTGAGTTCAGCTTTACTAGACGTTGAAGAAAAAAGTTTAATGCAAATATTTTGAAATCCTCATCCTGAATATTGAGCTTAATATTTCTTATTTTGAATATCTTATTCTGAAAGTTGTTTGGATTTATTTATACCAACAAGGCCTCTCATGCTCTGTAGTGACAAAAGAACCGTTCTATGGTACCTCTGGTACGGGTTCGTTTTCTGTCTTGGGCATTAACTCATCCACCCCTTCATGGGTGTAGCGTTGGCTGATTACTCGGTTCCCTCATAAGGAAATCTCCACACCACTTTGATCTTTAGTAGTGACGAATTCTTGATGGGAAAATGCCCCAGGGTGAAAAAGAAAAGATATACACCTCACACATGTATAACTACCACCTTGTACAGTTGTTCCTGGTGATTGTCCACCACTATTTTCTAAATATCACTGACAGATGAAAAATTTCGATTTGTTTTAAACGTTATGTTAACTCGAACATAGATAGTTATAATCTTCTGAACAGGATTGCCAACTTAGGGGTACCACCACACACACAAATTTAGGGGTTAAAAGAATGGGATATTTTTAGGGGTATTTTCCGGGTTTCTTTTTAAATTTGAATATTCTTTTTTTTAAACTTAAAAATATGAAGACGTGATGTCACAGGCTCGGAAATAACCAAATCTGGCGAATCACATTCATTTCTAACATACTGACTAAGTGACATCTAGTACGGTTGTTTGTTACTAAGAGTGCAGAGCTAAATAAAGCGCGAATGTCACTATGGTGTTTACCTGAAAAAGACGTTGAGTCTGAGTGGCGCCAATTAAGTAATAAACAATGGTCAAATACTTCTAACTCAGCAGATTTTTACCATGAAGTATACAATGATTTAGATGCAGCTGGCTGAAAGCGGTTTGAAAATGTCTCGAATTTGTTACAGTACCTATTTGAAATGCAAATGTTGAACGTGCGTTTCCAATCTATAATATTGTCAAGAATAAGTTGCGTAATAGACTATCAATTGAGATTGTACAAAGCATTGATAATGGTTCGGTTCACGCTGCAAAGGAATGGTGGGTCTTGTACTACCTTTCAACCATCCACGAAATGTTAAAATTATTCAGCGTAAACATGTATCACTCTTAAAAAAAAAAAAAAAAAACCAGAAACTGAAGATAATGAATGATACGATGTGTGAAGTATTATATCATATGAATACGGAATTTTAAAAAATGTTCCTAAATGACTTTTATTATTTATTTATAATTTTTAATTTATTATAAATTTTATGATGTTTGATTATTTATATTAATAAACATAATTATATTTATAATTGATTATGTAAATTATGTAATAATAATTTATTATTTATTTTAATAATAATAATTTTTTTAGGGGAATTTCCCAGTAATTGTAGGGATTTTACGGGTTTTTGGTTGGAGCTTTAGGGGGAAACATTTTTGAGTTGGGAATACTGCTTCTGAAAAAACGTGCATTTATCTAATGCACCAACGAACCTCTTATTTGCACAACGTACGTTAAATTTACAAAATAGGATAGTTTTAAATTTTTATTCTCACTTTATTATTTCGGCTTTCGACCATTACTGCACAACTACATTAACATAATACAGAGTTGAATATTCAGCTCGATAAACTTTAATTAAAAACAGTGTTAGCGAAACGTATACACTCGGATAATAACGTCATAATAAGTTGCAGAGTAAATTAATAATACACGTGTTTTTCTTACCGGAACCGCACTGTAAAATTAGCGGTAATCTGGTAAAACTCTCCGGCGCCTTAAGTAAATATATTTAAAAAAAAAACTCATTTTTGAAAGCGTTAATCGCGTTGGAATTAATTTTTTAATTAAAAAAGGGTAATATAACATGACGCAAAAACAAGATGGTGAAGAATATTTTAATATTAATGAATTTTTTGAGTGGGTATTTTATTTACATGTAGCTAAAAACACATATTTATAGATAATCAGCATTTTGTTATTTTCTACATGCATTTTATAACGTAGTGTCGTAAATGTGTGCTAAAAATATTTTTAAATTAATGATTGGTATGGGAATTTTTGAAGTAAAGAAAAAGAGAGAGTTTAAACCTATGGGAAATGGGATAACATTAACGAGAAGTATACACCTAAAAAGGCTATTTCACTAAAAATTACAATTAAAAAGATGCCGAATAACCTTATTATTTTATTGGTAGTGCTATTTCGTTCTCTCAGGGATTTTCTGCCGACAATTTATGGACACATTTTTGTGGCCCGATTAGCATCGACATGTTTTTGTTGTACTTTTTGGATAGGGTTGCCAGACAGCATGGAGATGAGGAAGGAATGAAATGTTGAAAATGGCTTTTATTGACTTACAACTACAACTTCTTTACCGGACAGCCTTAAGGAAAATTATAAAAGAACATCGTTTTTCCCGTTTTCTGAATGCAAGTATCAGAACTTGATCAAATCAACATGGAACCACGCATAAAGTACTTCCTTCCGAATAAATAACTCGATTGTTTCCGAATTATCGAAATCGGCCTATGTGATAAAAAGATATCGCTGAATATGCATATAAAAAAGAAGATTCCGACAAATGATTTTTCGATATGGTTAAAATATTTCTGACCGCAACAACAACAACAAAAAAATAAATAAACACAGCAGTCAGAATTTACAAAATATAACCCACCACATTTTTCCAACAGTAAATCTATTTACTTTTTTTGCATTAATGATGCACATGCTTTCAAATTGCTCTTGTAAAAATGAACTTAACCGTTTCCAATCAGTGGCTGGCTGGCTGACTTCCGTAAAAGGTTGTTGTTATGGTAATAGAGATGGGCGGTTCGACTCATTTTACTGATTCGAATCTCGACTCACTCACTACTTCGATGATTCGAATCAGTGATTCGAATCTTGAATCAATAAAACAACTAAAGAAATTTTCCCTCTCTCTGCGCCGAAAGCCGTACACCCTTCACCCATTCATCGGGTTTCTTCTCCGCTGAGTTCTCGGGCAGTTAGCATCTCTCTCTCCTTGCTCGAGTAAAACTAGTGTTTAAACTGCCCGAAATGAAAATACAGGGGAGCTTCGTATGACCCCCTGGGCCTGTAAGATTAAAAGGTTAAGTTTGGTGTCAAAGCATTCGAAATTTTATGCAACGATGGGGGTTCCTAAGGGGGGGTCGAGAATCAATAAAAACGCGCTCCAATGGATAGTTTCCGAGATATACGTTAATTAATTATGGTAATTAGACTAATTAACCATGATTGAGGCTTCAAAGGACTGCAAACATGTAGAAATTGGCTCTGGGATGGTTTCCAGGCTTTGGAGATGCCGCCGAAGGAGGCTAGTGTTTAAAATGCCCAAATTGAAAATATAGGGGAGCTTCGTATGACCCCCTGGGCCTGTAAGATTAAAAGGTTAAGTTTGGTGTCAAAGCATTCGAAATTTTAAGTATCGATGGGGTGTTGAGCCTATGGGTGGTCGAGAATCAATAAAAACGCGCTCCGGTGGATAGTTTCCGGGATATACGTTAATTAATTATGGTAATTAGACTAATAAACCATGGAGCTGTTTTTTCCGCGATCCGGCATCGTCATCAACGGAGAGAAAGCAGTAGCAAAAGCATCACAAGCTGGTATTGATCTCAGGATTTTCTTATCGCCGGCCTCAGAGGCGTAGCCAAGGGGGGGGGGGTTAGGGGGGTCATAACCCCCCATGAGGAATTTTTTGTCATACAAAATGTATATTCTTCACTACATTATCATACACACGTATACATATATATGAGTTGCAGTAGTCATAACCCCCCCCCATGAAAAATATCTGGCTACGCCCCTGGCCGGCCTGTATTTTTGACCTTTATCGAATTCGAGATTTCACTGAAATGGAAATGGGAAGATCGGGTATTTGATGTTGAAATAAAACCGATATGTCGATATTTATCGATTTTTGGCCCAGTCCTACTGAGGGGCTGCTGCCCCCCCCAAAAAAAAACATGGGACCCTTTACTTAGCTTACAATTGAACTTTATCTTTAAATTTGATACCCAGCCCACCCCGAAATAAAATCCTGGCTACGCCACTGTCAATAACACTAACTACGCCACTGCTTTAGACCCTATTTTGTATTTCTCTGAATTACGAAAGAAAAGAAAATAATTCCCCTTAAACGACAAACAAGGTAAAAAAAATATCTTAAACGAAATCTGCAGCAATAAAGCGAAATGTTATTTTGCTTACTACAAAGTCCTTTTGTGAGAGCGCTTAATACCGCCCCTGTATCCTTCATTAAAAGTGACAAGCACAATCCTAACTTTATTTCATTCTATTTCCCTTCACATGAAAACCCGCCACCATGTAAACTTAACGTTCCCTTTTTTTTTTTTTTTTTTTTTTTTTTCTGAGGGTGAGGGCAGGGGGACATATATTGAAGTTAAAAGTAGAAAAGGGATGTTTCATTAAATTTTAAACAAATATTAAATCAGCCAGACAAGTTGGAAGGAGGGATTTTCTTAATTTTTTTTTCGGGCGGGGAGATTGACCCCTCTTGCCCTTAGGAAGTAACGCCTATGCCCCCCGCCAAAAGCAAACGATGTTCGACCCACTCCACACCCACAGACAGATAAAACTTTAAATCCGACCACCAACCAAGAAATGAAACACCAAAGATTCGAAAAAAAAACTTCAATTAAATGAAACATCCTTTCAACTCTTTTCGACTCCTTTCAACTCTGAGTCGATAGAAGATTCGAAAAAACACCTCCAATTAAATGAAACATCCTTTCAACTCTTTTCGGCTCCTTTCGACTCTGAGTCCATAGAAGATTCGAAAAACTAACGAATCTCAACGATAGTATACAATCACCGAAACATAGCGAAACACTGAATCAGTATAGATTCGTTGCTGCACCAACTCAGTGACCAACTCAGCCACACCCACTAGAGATGAGACGGGCTCAGCCCGAGCCCGAAAGCCCGAGCCCGGGCCCGACTCGGGCTCGGGCTCTGTAATTCACGATTGCGTTCGGGCTCGGTCTCGTGAAAAATTTCTCCTTTGTTGAGCGTACTCCTTGAAACGAATTTTAAAAAGTGATTTATGGGATAAATAGACGCACTTATTTCAAAAAATAGCGGCACGGGGGACTAGAAGGTGTGTGAAGCTCCAAAATTTATTGTATCCTATTAATGAATTAGTTCATTTTATTTGTCTTTAGCTGACATTTCGAGCTCGGGCTCCAACTTTAATAATATTGCTCGGGCTTGCGCGGGCTCGGATTAAAAGTCTTCGGGCTCGGGCTTCAAAAAATGAGCCCGAACTCATCTCTAACACCTACTCATTTGCTGTTTCAAATCATCTATCGACTCAGAGTCGAAAAGAGTCGTAAAGAGTCGAAAAGAGTCGAAAGAGTCGAAAAGAGTTGAAAGAGTAAGGGAAAATCTCTGGGAACGGCAAAGGGAAAATAAGTTTTCTTTCCCTTCGAACTTGGAATGTATTTCCCCACAGTTGAGGGCTTGAGATTGGAATCAGTAGAGAGTAAGTGTAAAGACTGAGCCACTCAGTACCAAGATTCGAATCACTGATTCGACTCATCGAATCATTGGCCATCTCTATATGGTAATGCAATTGCCAGTAGGAACATCACTTCTTGGAATGACAATAACTTTAGAAACATAATATTTCTTTTCCATGTATGGCAAAAAAACGATACAGGTTTGCACAAACTAATTTTCCTTAAATATGTATAAATATTCACTTTATTTTCAACAATGAGCACGGGATGATCTTTAGTTCTTCCTGGAATTTTTTTCTGACCACTTATATTGATTCTCCCCTCAGAGACGCAGATTTTCAGAGTGCAAAGAACTAGGTGAAAGCGCACAGAAAATCTGAAATATAGAGGTATTTTTTGCTGTTAAAATTTCGTAGCACTGTGAAAAATTAAAACACTTCTTTTCTCCTATTTTATCTTTTTCGAAACATGAAAGTGCTACAAAAGCAGTGCATAGATTTGTCAAGCGTTACGGAATATTACTAACCACTTTTTGTGAAGGACACATTTTCGGATTTGCAGGTGCAGAGCGCAGAATAGTCAGAAATTATTCCCTACGTGTATAATCTATATCTGCTTTGAATATGTTAACACTGAAAATATGGCTTTAAAAAGGGTAAACTGATGTGGTTTAGCATCAATAAAGCTTAAGATATGCGCCCTTTGTTTTAAAATGTATTTTTTATGCTTTGATAGACTTTTCTAAAAATCTTGAGATAACATTCAATTCCAATTATTCCTGGGTCTTATATTCGATCATAAACCTGGCCTTGAGTTTTTCAGCTCAAAATTAAAGTATGGAGTGATTAGAATTTCCTGAAAAATAAGATGGGCGATCCCACTGGGTGGCCGTTTAGAGGGGGTCGGGTGGCCGCTGATAAAGGTTATTTTAACATTAAGTCCATGAGCCGAAAGATTCGTGCCATGAAAAATTGGCCGTTTAGAGGTGTGACCGCTATATAGTGTTAGCCGCTCGGAAAGGTTTCACTGTATTTCTTTATCATATTATATAATTAGTGATAGTTAAAATTTCCTGTTTGTCGTAAAATAGAATTTTCTATCTTAAATCATTAAAATGTTTTATACGGGAGTGAACTCACCACAAACTTTGAATAGTTGTACATTATGAACGTAAATGTGTGATGACATCATGTGGGTGGACCTAGTGATGACATAAAAAGTTCTGTACTCCATTGTATATCTAGGAGGTAGTGTTCTACCACAGCTCGATACATTTAAAAAATTCTTACGGGGTATACGGAAACTGCAGAAGCGTTTAAGATATATTATTATTAGAGAAAAATTTTTATAATTTTTAAGTCAATTTTTAAAACACTAAATAAAATGATTTATGAAATACTTTTACAATGAATTCATTAATATTTCGTAGACAGATTTTTGCAGGTATTTTATACGGTTAGTAAATCAGTAACTCTTAATCAGTAGTTTTGGGTATAATATTCCAGCTGACTTGATAAACTTATTTCATTTTAATGAGAATAATGTGTAAAAGATTAATAAAGTGCTTATTATTTATATCAATAACATATTATTAATTAACTGAATTCTCCGTTCCCGTTTATCTATGTTTTACCCTCGTTAGAAAAATGAAAAAGTATAAATAACAGATCTTCACTTTCATAAACAAAAAGGAATGAACTTCAAATAAATAAAGATACTCAGGTTTCCAATTTCGATTCTTTTATTTTTCGAGGGATAACGCAACAGCACGAATTAATTATATTGTGTTGGAAAATCTTTTATAACTGATGCTTCCAGAAAAATGTATCTTTCGTGTATCGCTTATTATTAACTACCGATGAACTCAAAACGCTCTTTCTACCACTGCAAAAATATACAACGAAATGAACAAGATCCGCAGGTAATATGTAGCAAGATAAATTTGCCGAAGTGATGTCAGGGCACTTTATGCATCAAGTAAATGCGTCCCGTGGGAAATGGGAAACACTAAGATCTGTTTCTCTTTTCCAGATGCTTCTACTTCCCTTTCAGATAAACATTTCTTCGTCTGTGCTAGCTCTAAGCAATGTTTAAGGAAAGTGAAGATGCACTTTGGACTTCGGATTTACAAGCATATGTAATAACATTTTTAGATGGGATTAGACAGAAATTGATAATTATGCAGCATGGTTGCGAATTTAAAAAGTTTTTGTGGAAGAACATTTATCAAGATTTTTTAATGCATTTATTACACATTATAATTTGAATATAATTTTTTAACTGATTCCTTGAAAAAATAGTGGTAGACATCCTTTGTTCATGATCTGAAGAGTACAAAGATAAATTTGAAATTATCTAAAACCCTTTATTTTTGCCGACAGGAAAATATAATAAATAATTTCATAAAAGAAAAGAGTACTTTTTTAGCTGAAAAGTTATTTTTGTGTCATGCAATACTTAGGTATTATAACAGATGTAGCTTATTAACTTGTCCTTGTATTAAGAAATAAATAGATCATAATTACTAAATAATGAAAATCCATTCTAAATTCTTAATCGAAATAGACACATACAAAAGTAGTCAATAATGCGGAAATAATAACGGGCGATAATGTCTCACAGTAGTTAGTTCATAACTGGTTTGACAAGAATAAATGTTAGTGCTGCGAAACGCAAAATATTTTCTGAAACATCATTTATTTTTATTACAGAAAATTTGAAGTGTTATGTTCTCGTATGACTTTTCAATTATTGAGAAATTTGTAAACAATCTTAACATTTTGAAATTTTTCATTTCAAGTAGAATAGGACATCGTACATAACCTCCAGGAGTAATTTCTTAAGTTTATTCCCTTATACAGGATATGATATTCTGAAATGTTAATCCTATTACAAAATCTAAGGTAGTTTTAGTAACTGAAAGATAGTATGCTTAGTTCATTTTAATTGATTCACTTTAGAGTTATAATTCTTTGCTTAATGTAGCCTCATTTTTGAAAGGAAAATCAACATCCAATACAAGATTCTCCTGTACAAAGCCCTCGTCATACCGATCGCTCTCTACGCTGCACCCGTACGGGCTCGCGCGGCAAAAAATAACTACAGAAAAGTCTCCCAACTTGAGTCAAGTCGCGTTAGACCGTGTCGCAACTAAGACTTGCTGGCTTAAGGATTACGTTATCCTAAGTAGACCGAGCAACCATTATTTATCAAATTTATCAATGCTTAAAAATATATCTTCAGAAATAAAGTTAAAATTATCTATATATGTAAGTATTAAACATTGGAGCTGCAATCACAATTTCTAAATGCATTTTTAGTATCATATTTAATCCGTAATCAATAATAAATCAAAATAAATGTAAGAAATAATAAATTTTATAAACTGATGATAAGCAACCACAATCATAATATTGCTATACAACTTTTAATTTTACGTTTAAATTCGGCCTCTTAGGATGACTCAATATTTGAGCCAGCAGGCCTTGTTTGCGAAGGTCACGGTTAGACGCATCCATTATGGACCGCCCACCTTGATGAAAAAAAAATCATCAGAAAGGATCTACACATTAACACACTGGCCACTCAGGTAAAAAAAAAAATTGCTAAGAAACTTCATGATTAGCTCAACAACCTTCCTAATGAGGTTACCGCTGAGCTTCCGGACTTTGACCATACTGATCCCAGCTATGGCAAACTGCCCAAGGCACTACTCACGGCTGGTTTTCAGTCGAGTAATCCTGAAGAAGTTCACCCCTTGACAGTGAGGGGATACAGGGTCGACCATCAAGAACTAGCCACTCCGTCTCCAAGATACGTACATTGTCATATCTGACTGGCACTGATTTTACACAAGGAAATTGCCCTATATCACTATGTAGTTCACTACACTTTTTTTCCTGCCACATATACCATATAAGAGTTGATCAAAAACGTCTTATGTCACACTGGAGGTAAAATGCACTTTTTTTAGGTACTCCATTAAACTTATTTTCGGTCAGTTAGTCCCTACGTAGGTAATGTGTAGCACATCCAAGAGTCAGTTAGACATAGAACTTGTAAAGGTTGTGACGGAATAAACTAATTTTTCTCTCTCTCTTTAAGCACGAGGATGATAGCTTGCGTCAGTTCGAATATTTTATAGTTGTTGTTGTGAACATATATTTCGAATTTGTGTGCTTGGCTCGAAATCCTCTTATAAATACTCGTCGGAAGGACAACGCAAGAGGAGGTGCCCTCCGTGTTTGTATTTCTAAGTCGTCCCAACCAGTATTTACGCTATGTTTCGGAGAAAACCACGGAAAAATCCGAACGGTTCGGTCGACGGACGCGCGATGGGACCAGAACCCGGGGCCTTCACTTTCACCCATCTACCATTTCCAGTGACATAACCACTGTGCTATGGTGAACCTCAGGTGAACTTAGTTTAATCTTGGTATGGAGGGAAAAGGGCTGCCAATTTATTCACTTTGTGGCTAGATCTTGGCCAACTGGCAATACCGAAGTACTTTGAATGAAATATATATGTATTATATGTATATATATATATGATACATATATATATGTATTATATATATATATATGTCAGGCATAGTTTGAGTCCAAATGGCTCAAAATATGCTTGCAGACAGGCATATTTCAACAGCACAAGCACTGAATTTATTTTTTTTCAGCTTGAAGACATTTTTAGCCATTTCTGGTCACTTTTAACTATGATTTCCGCCATTTTTCCTTCGGTAGATTTGGCAACACTGGAATAATTTCGCATTATTTGCAACCCAAGGCAGCTCAGCTGTCTTCAAGTTTATCTTGAGGACTGCATTTTTCAAAAATTGACGAGCATGATTCTATACAGTTTTTTAAAAAACACAATACACTTTTATTTTTCTGGTGTTTGGTGATTTCCTGTTTTTGTGTTTTTTTTACTAAATAAATCATTTAAATATTCGAAAACAGATTTAAAATTTCTTTCCTATAGACTTCATTGTTTATGATACAGCCTCATTAACAAAAGATAAATAAATAAAACAAAATAAAATTCCCTTTCTGTGCTACTTATCTTTTATTGTTTAAGCAGAAAGGCTCTCGATATATCTTACTTGTTGTATCACAAAAAAAAGGGTAATGTTCTATGATAAATCCCAGTTTAAATTCAGGGATTTACTTCATTGACTTCTCTTCTACAGAATAGAGAACTGTAATACAAGAGAGTATGAGTATATTCTTTTGTAATTTGGTGTAAATATGTTGTGTCGCATGCTTTTTCTTAATTTCAGTTTTTGATATAGGTAAATCTGTTGTAAATGGCAGTTGTTTGTTTTTAGCTTGGAGTTATCAAAAGTTGGGAAAAGTCCCCTGTTATTTAATTACCCGTATATTAAGTTCGAATTTATTTCTGTCAAAGATAGTTACGCTTAAACGCTGTTGAAATACGTAAAAAAGTTTCTTTTCTGTGAATAGCTATCTTTTGCTGCTCAATGAACCCAAAACTGCACCAAAGATAATAAATCTTTGGAAGCTTTTAACACTTGCACTGTAAATAAAAAGCGAAATCAAACTCAGAATAAAGCAAACTTTTGAAAAACGTGTTATTGGAAGTGAAATAACCATTCAGCAGCATTGATTATTTCTCTATTCTTGTCCCATACTTCAGCACGTAAAATTAGCATTTACATTTCGTTGCATTGAACGGCACTTTTCATCAGTTGATTGTAGTACTAGTTCAAAAAAAAAGTCAAACTAAATTTGAAAAATAATAAAAGTATGCCTTATTTTCTCTTAAAATGGAAGCATAAAATGATATATCAATAGTCCGAAAGCAGTTTGAAGTAAACTTCATAAAAGCATGTAAGGAAGTTTGATTGCTTTCAAACGAAAGCTGAGTTCACTAAATTCATTCATTGTTACGCTTATTTCCCATTATGAAAATTTAAATGTTTTAAGGAGAAAAATAAAAGTAAAAATAAGAATAAAAATAAAATAAAATATTGTAGAGTTTTCAATACATGTACTTTTACATAAATGACAGGTTTATCGGATTATTTCGTACTAAAAGTCCATTTCTGTTATTCTACATGCACGACCTTTTCCGATCCGGTTGGAATACTTTCGTATTTTTTTGGCCATCTTGACATGACAACACAGGTTCACCACCTTCAAGTCGACGTCCGGGATGATGTGAGGTGATACGAGGCGAAATCAAATCATGTTTATTGAATTCAAAAGAAGCCACATTTATGGAATATGAGGAACAACCTAGACACAAAAAAAAGGGAATACTGCAAATGTACAAACTGAGTAGAAAACACAAGTTATGGGTATTTGCTTTATAATGTCTAATTCTTTAACAAACAAAAATTGTACGTTTGAGTCGTAGCGTCAGAAAGCGCGACTGAGGAGATATGCAGTCTATGATGCTGACACTTTGGTCAGAACCCCTTACACTCGAAGCGTCTTGCGAGGGGGTGTGATCATTTTAGTATGGTTGTCTCTGACTAGGATTGGCTTCACCCCATAGTCACATAACTTTTCTAGTGCAAAAGGGGTGTGACTAAAATGTCAGCACCGTAGCCTGTGTATCTCGTCACGGCCAATAAGTAACTTTATGCAGAAAACGGCGCTTTTCATGGTGAATTTCCGGGACTAAATAAAGATTTTTCACCCAACATTTTCCTGCCCAATAATTGTTCGTGTAGAATGTAATCCGGTTTTCGAAGTTGTGCATGAAATATGCATATTAATCATACCAGTTCAGTTTAGATAGCCATATCAGTTATAATACAGTAAATTCCCCTTTAACATGGGTTCATATAAAACGGATCCGTATAGCACAGAAGAAAATTTACGATCATTTTCCTTTAACAAACTAAAAAAAGGCTTATATAACACGGAAAATGACTCACACATGTTTATGTGTTGTCTGTTAACACTGCTGATGAAGCTCATGTGTTTGTGCAATCTGAGAAATTCACGGATTTACAACACGGATTCATATCACACGGAATGTATCGACTACGTTATAGGTGGTCTACTGTAATGTGAATATCTTTGCCTATTCCAGAAACTGTTTTCGAGGAACAGTATTTTCTGCACTACGAGAGGAAATATCTGTAATGTGTGAATTCTTTGTAGCGTGCATGACAGCCCTTTTGAAGACTTTGTGTCATGTGCCGAGTATTGTGGAATACAATTAATGTATTTACCCGCGTATAAATCCTTAAATTTTGGGCAAAAATACACTTTAAAGTGAGGAGATCGACTTATACGAGCGTCCTCCATTTTTTTTTCTTTTTTAAATCAGAAGTCAAAAATGCCCCTTTGAAAGACAATTGTTCTGTTCCCGTATTAAATAACAGTGATGCCGATCTCCATACGAGGAAGAATGTCGCGATACAGAGATCGAAAACGTCATGTATCATGATGAGCCGATGACGACGAAGGAATTTTCTGAAATTTTTGGCGAGTCCAATACTGAATCGGATCTTTAATAAGTTTAACTTTATATATTACTACTTTACCCCATGAATTGTGTCATTTATTATTATTAATTATCAGTTTAATTCTGTATATTACTTTTGTATATTCTTATCTTTATTATTGCATATTTAGTGCTTTCTTGTTTACCCAATGATTTTGAATAAATGTATTTTTTTTAATAAATCGGGAAATTGGGAGGGGGGTTGAATTATACGTGGTATCGACGCTACAGGCGTAAATACGGCAACCCCTTTTTGCAATCGATAATTTTCTATTTAAATTAAAGCAATTTTCTTTTATCAAATGTGTTGGATGTTTAATTTTTCTAAAAAGATATTCAAGAAATTTACGGTTTACAAAAGTGATCGATCATACCAACGCCGCCTGGATAAAGCCTTACAACAGCAGTGACTTTAAGCTTTTAATCGTACATGAGGCTTGAACTGAACTGAAGTGCATATTTTATGGAGCACTTTAGCGAGATCGCTTTACCTCCGGTGATGGGACCTTATGGTGCTAAATCTTGATGCCGTGCGTTGCCTTTGCATTTAAAGCCTGCTATCCTAAGTCTGCTCTCCTAATCTAGGTATAAAATGAAAATTCGTAAAATAAAATTAAAATTCTGGTTGCTCATCATCATTTTTATGAAATTTATCAGTGCTTAAAAACATACCATCAGAACAAAAGTTAAAATTATATATATATATAAGTATTAATCATTGGAGCTGCAATCACAATTTCTAAATGCATTTTTAATGTCATATATAATCCATAATCAATGATAAATGAAGATAAATGTAAGAAATAATAAATTTTATAAACTGGTGATAAACAACGACAATCATAATATTGCTATAGAGCTTTTAATTTTACGTCTAAATTTAACCTACATAGGATAACTAATATTTAAATTACCGTAATTTCCGGCTTATAATCCGCGGATTATCTACTAAAAAAGATGAAAATTTATCCAGTGCGTATTATGCATCACTGCGTACTATCTACTGAAATTTTTCCTGAAGCCTTCAGATTTTACAATAAAAAACTTTATTTATAAAAACACAAAAAAAGTTCATTTCTTTTTTTCCAGTATATTTAGACCATGAAAAA
Source organism: Cheiracanthium punctorium (assembly GCA_038373885.1). Taxonomy (NCBI): domain Eukaryota; kingdom Metazoa; phylum Arthropoda; class Arachnida; order Araneae; family Cheiracanthiidae; genus Cheiracanthium; species Cheiracanthium punctorium. Next base: position 81,767 of record JAWZYV010014368.1, read on the forward strand.
GATTTAAGTCTGTTAATCAATTACATGACACAGGATGCCACTGCAGTCGTTCAGTAGATTTCTTGAATATGGGGAAAAACAGGGACCTTTGAGGGTCATACGTCATAGCTTCCTGAAACGACTTCTGATTGGGCTCTCCGCTCTAAATGAATAGTCCGTGAAATGGGGAAATTTCGTCAAAAAAATTGGCATCAATACTTCATATTAGGGTACGTGACGATCATCGCTGGAAAGATTCATACGAAAGTTGTAGAAATGTCGAAAAAACGCATTAGCTATTCAGCTGATTTTAAACTGAAAGTAATCAGTAAAGTTGAAGAATTTGGAAATAGGGAGGCTGAACGACTATTTCAAGTCGTCCAGCCTCCCTATTTCCAAATTATTATTTCCATTATAGTCGTCCAGCATGAATCCAACGTTCGCTTATGGAGAAAATCTAAAGAGAAGTTAGAAAATGCGAGGAACAAAAAATGTAAAAGTTTTCGGTTTAGCCAGCCAAAATGGCCTGAATTAGAAGATGTGTTACATCGCTGGATTATAGAAGAAAGAAGTAAAGGGAATCCTGTATCTACAGTTAAAATAAGAATTAAGGCTAAATTGCCGAAGAAATGCAGATTAGAGGTTTCGATCGTGGCCCCACGTAGTGCTACCGGTTCATGAAACGAAAAAATCTTTCTGTACGGAATCGCACTACTGTTGGACAGAAACTGCCGACTGACTGGGTGATGAAAGAAGATGAGTTTTTACTTTACACCAAAAAAGTAATTGCAGAAAAGAAATTCATTTCTGCAGAAATATTTAACAATGAAGTTCCCGTATGCTTTGATTCTCCCCCAAACAGAACTGTCGACACTGCTGGGACTTTGTCTGTTGCAATAAATACTACTGGAAATGAAAAAAATTCGTTCACTGTAGTATTAAGCTGTTTTGCAAGTGAAGGAAAATTGCCCCCGATGGTTATTTTCAAACGAAAAACCATTCCTAAAGAAAATTTCCCCCGTGGAATAGAAATAAAATGCAATGAGAAAGGTTGTATGAACCAGGACATTATGATCTGATTTTGGATTCAATGAAGGCTCATCTGAAAGACGATGTTAACGTGGCCTGGAGAACATCAGGTACAATCCTTTCAGTGATACCGGGAGGACTAACAAAAATACTGCAACCCCTGCATGTTGGAATCAACAAGTCTTTCAAATCGAAGATAAGAAACTCATGGGAAAAATGGATGGAAGAGGACGTTCATGAGTATACGAAGAGTGGAAAAATGCGACGTGTATCGTATGCAGACGTAACCCACTGGGTAAAAACTGCATGGGATGAAATCTCTACTATAAAAAATGCATTAAAAAGTGTGGACTGTTAGAAGAAAATTTTGAATCGACCACTGAACTGAACGACGATTCTGATGACTCCTTGGAATTGAATGATGTTTTGCTTTTGAGGTTTTTCAGATTTAGATGATTCTAATTTTTAGTTTCTTTTTTTAATTACTTGTAAATACCATTTCACCAGCCCGCACACCATGGAGTTGAGAAATTTCGCATATGTCATTCGTTAGTACCGAGAGATTTTCGTCAGTACCGCATCCGTTACGGATTTACGGACACTTCAAATTTGCCGGCTGGTGAAATGGTCAGCCGGCAAACCATGGAGTTGGGAAATTTCGCATATGCCATTCGTTAGTACTTCGTCAGTACTGTTAAGTACCGAGAGATTTTCGTTAGTACCGCATCCGTTACGGATATACGGACAATGCAAGTTTCCTGTCACAATAGCTACCCAGCCCGTACAAATTGCTGAATGGAGATTTCGCATATGCTATTCGTTAGTACTTTGTTAGTACTGTTTCAATACCGAGAGATTTTCGTTAGTACCGCATCCGTTACGGATATACGGACAATGCAAGTTACCTGTCACACTAGCTACGTAGCCCGTACAAATTGCAGAATGAGTATTTCGCATATGCCGTTCGTTAGTACTTTGTTAGTACTGTTAAGTACCGTGAGATTTTCGTTAGTACCGCATCCGTTACGGATGTACGGACAATACAAGTTTCCTGTCACAATAGCTACGTAGCCCATACAAATTGCAGAATGGGTATTCCGCATATGCCGTTCGTTAGTACTTTGTTAGTACTATTAAGTACCGTGAGATTTTCGTTAGTACCGCATCCGTTACGGATATACGGACAGTACAAATTTTCCGGCTGGTGAAATGATCAGCCGGAACACCATGGAGTTTGGAAAGTTCGCATATGCCGTTCTTTAGTACCGGTTTGTACCGAGAGTTTCTCTCGGTACTAACCGGTACTAACGTAAACCGGTTAGTACCGAACCTAATACAGTAAATTTATAGTGCTCTTTAAGCTAAACGATTTTCCACTTTGCGACTTTTAATCCGATTTGTTCAATTGTTTAAGTTCATCCTAACTAATATTATAAATGCGAAAGTGAGTTTGTTTGTTTGTTTATGACGCTTTCACGCCTAAACCTCTGAATCGATTAGGATGCTGAATCGATTAGATATAGATGGGACACGCGAGATGGTTATAGGCTACTTAGAATTTTATATTTTTAATTACTTTTTTAATTATTAATTAAAAACCGTTTTTACGTTGCCATGCTTGGCGAGTTTCGTCCGTATCAAATGATTCGTGTTTTGAGCTAACAAGAATGCTATTACTTCAACAAAGAAACACGTGCATCTGAAAAAATTTAAATAGCATGGGAAGTTAAGCCAGTTTTTTGCCAAATATATCTATCTGTAATAATAAAAATGAATGTTCTCCAGACAAATCTACAGAAAGCAGAGCTTTGAAAATTTGAGCATGACTGAGCCCCTAACTTCGGTAAAGTGCACCTGAGGCTCAGAATTTGGAAATTTTAACTACTTTTCTAACTATTAATTAAAAGCCGTTTTATCGCCTGCACAAAATGATTAATGCTTTTAAAATAAAGCAAAAATTCTATTTGCAAAATCACATGCATTTGAAAAACATGCAAATTATGTTGATTTTCAAGCGATTTTTTGCCGAAATAAATGCCGGGCACACGAAATTATTAATGGTTTTGAATACGATTGGCAACTGTTTGGCAACTCATTTGACGAAAAAACAGTTTGGCAGGAATGACCGTCGGGATAATACGTAAGTACCAAGAAAAGTCCAGATGTGTTTCTTAAAGTTCATAAATTTCCAAATCCTACCAATAATATAACTGTGTACGTTTGTGTGTTTGGATGTTTTTGACTAAATCACACAAAAATGGTTGAACGGATAATGAAAATAGCTTATGCCCTGGATTAACATACAGGCAGCCTTTCAAGAATATAGCATAAATAATTCTTTTACAAAGACACTCAAAATAATTCTAATGCATTGTGCTCTATGGGAATTTTGTAGCTACTAAGCCGATTCTAAAACTTTTTTCACTGATTGAAAGTTACATTATTCCTGAGTATTATTGTTTGTTTGTTTTTGGATTAAGACCGATTGACTGCACTAGGGTCCTAGGCCTATTGGCGAATTCCGGCATATGCGAAATCCCCATTCTGCAATTTCTACGGGCTAGGTAGCTAGTGTGACAGGTAAGTTTTATTGTCCGTATATCCGTAACGGATGCGGTACTAACGAAAATCTCTCGGTAGTAAACAGTAATAACAAAGTAATAACGAACGCATATGCGAAATCCCCATTCTGCAATTTGCACGGCCTAGGTAGCTAGTGTGAGAGGTAACTTGCATTGTCCGTATATCCGTAACGGATGCGGTACTAACGAAAATCTCTCGGTACTAACGAAGTACTAACGAATGGCATATGCGAAATTTCCCAACTCCATGGTGTGCCGACTGGTGAAATGCACCTAATAATTTTGTATGAGAAAGGTATTTTAATTTTAATAAGAATTTACATTCATCCGATAAATTTATTTACTTATATTCTAAGATGGAAGTTACTGTTAGTGGGTATTTGGATAATTTTGTTCCATGAAGATTCGGAACTCCTACTGACTAAGTTAAGAGCATTAATTAAGGGGATTTTGCCCCCTAAAGAGTATGAAAATGCATTTAGAAATCTTTACGGATCTTTCATTCTGAGTTATGAAGACTGTTTATTTTCTTATGAATTAATAAAAAAACTTTATACATGTTTGTGTCTATTTCTCAGATATTGAAAAATGTCATATTCATTGCTTAAAGAATTTTTACCGAGCGCATTGCGCTCTCAACGGGGACACTAGAGGCGCCTTTTTCAAATCCAGGTCGTGTTCATCGACGTATCTGTTCGGACTTTTCCGTAGTTTTCGCCGATATATCGCGTAAATATGGGTTAGGATCCCTACGGAGAGAACCCCCATATAGCTTGGCCTTGATATCTCGTGTAGAAAATAACCCATATTCTCAAATTCGAATCACATTATGAAGTATAATTTTTTGTCAGCTTTGGCCAGAAAAAGATATTTATTGTAATAATGTCTTGTCAATAATACGGTATTAACGCCTTTTAGCTAATTTTAGTCTAAAGAACAACGTACTTACACGAATAAGGAAAAAACAGTGAAAATTCAAATTTCGAACCATAAAAAAGGCGAATTAAAAATACTCTCAAAATTTTAAAGTTTTTAAGTTCATAAAAGTTGAAAATTATTGAAATTAATACAACCAGAATTAAATTTTACCACTTTCATCACACGCGTTTGATTAATACATCTTGTATGAATCAGAATGTTCTGTCTCTCTCATCCGTAACATTTGCAATCCCACAAACATATATTTTCAGTTTCAATGCAACCGTTACTATTTAGATAGTGAACAAACACCAAGCTGTTAAACTAGGGATTCAACATCAATGGTGTTTTAAACATCGATGTATTGGAGCTTCGTTTTGAGTTCCATGTTTTTGAACATAGTTCATTATACACTGTATGCATAATTGCCATCACATACGGAATTTTGTAAACAGTGAATTTTTTACTTACAAAATAAGAACGTTTTACGGTTTAGTGCATCTGATATTATTCATATACAGTGTTACATTAAAATACTGTACGCAGAAAGTAGTCAATTACATTTCACACATATTGACAGCTAAGTATAGGTTGAGAAAATCCAGATTTTTAACATTTTCTCAAGCAGTAAATTGAACTTGCTAATAGACTTGTTCCATGACCAAAAGTTGTGCGGTTTGAGATGCGAATGTTTAAGATCGATTTTTTTTTTCAGATTGTCTATTTTATAATTTATCTTGAAAAAAAAATCTGCTCAAACATTTTCGTAATCAGTACATTGAACGTTCTATTAGGTGTGGTCAGTGCTTCTTAAGAAACATCTCATTTATTTCACATAGAGCAAATCTGTGGATTATTTTAGCCTACCAAAACACACAGTAATGTTATAAACGACAAGTCTATAAACCAAAAACGAAAACCAACCAAAACCATGACCAACAGAAAGAAAGTAACCAAAGGAGTCTCCAAGGAGTACGATAACCACTCCCAACAACCGAAATTTCGATTTTTGTTAACAAAATAGTAAGGTTTAAGAACTTTATGAACTGATAAAAATAAAATTCGTTATTTTTTAATAATAAGTTTTGTTCAAAAAATTGTCTTACATGTCTTAAATTGTCACAAATATTTTTTCCACGTAAGTCAGTAATTTTGCCGACTGTGTGCCGCGTCGTCTCGTTTGACGGAGGAGTTCTCTATCAAAGAAGTTTGTTTTCTTCTTCATTCTCATCAATTTTTTCGTGCTGTTTTAATTCGAAGCAGAAGAACATACAATTGTTGTTCTCGAACAGAACAACAATAATCTGTTCGAGGTGAAAGATGTTAAAATGAAAGGACTTACATCTTTCTTTTTTACATGCGCTTATATATAATCTAAAACGTTTTTCCCATTATGTATCTATTGCATAAAAAAATACTTAAACGCTGGTTTATATACTGTATAATCATAGTTAGAATCGTTTGAACCGCATTTATGTAAGGAGCAATAATTTATTATTCTACCAAGGACCAAATTTTGATTATTTTTGCTTAAAACCTTGTACTGAAATATATATATATATATATCATTCGAATAGAACGAAAATCCAAAGATCAAAGTAAATATTTTTCTATTAAAAATATTATTTTTCTGAATGTAGTTTTTTAAGGACATCGATGTTTGATTTTGCACCTAAAAGCTTCATGTTTGCGTAAAGTATCGTACTAGAAAATAGCACCGATTTTCATTTTCTTTTTCTACACACGATGTCTTTCGAGCTGGTTGCAAAATTTTTTTGGATTAATATTATAAAGCTATTAAATAAAAAAATCATAAATTTAATATAATTTATTCTTTCTTTTACAGCTTACATTAAAAAAGTGTCGAAAGAAATTTCCTTATTCTGTAAAAAGTAATAATTTTTTGTTTAAAATGAGAATTGTTCATTATGTATTTTAATATAAGTATGGAAAAATAATGAGACTATCAATATCCTGTGTGTATCGACACAATCAAAAACACCTCGATTTTAATATGACTGAAATGATTATGAAAAACACACTATATCACGCAATTTAGATGAACCCACAACGAGAGTATCCGGGTACTAACAAACCATACTCAAAACCCGGTAAAAAAAAAAAAAATCGTTACTGATCAACATTCATCTACAATTTCAATGTAACCCAACACCGTAACGTCGGGTATCTATTGAGCAATCCTTTAGAAGTTGCACCAGATATACCTAAATTCTCCAAGAGAAAATTATTTTATATAAATTAACCGTTTATAATTTCCTGGTTCTAACATTTTTTTTCGCATTACCATTATTAAGTTATTAAAATAAACAAATTTTAAATTTACTTAATTGTATATTTGATAAGATTATGTTTGCTTCAGAGAATTTTTTTTCATCATATCGTTATAGTATTATCTGAACAATGATATCAATAATACAGGCTAAAAAGTGTATTGTTGAATTCAACAAATTAACCAAATGCTTTGAATTTTGACAAAACGTTTTTGTTAAAAACTCAGAACTAATAAAATTTGAAATCACTCGACAGTCAATTTACGCGTGCGTCAGGAGATGCGCAGGAGTGTGAAAGACAGCCAGACCCGCCCAAAGGAGAAATGTTTAAATCCTTATTAACGGAAGAAGAGCGAAGAGCTAAGAAAGGATCTGCAGTTTCTGCAAATACATTTAAAAATGGATAATATCACACTTATCAAACATAAAATAAATTGGGTTTTTCCTCGGTTTGTTGAAAATTTCAGAGGTAAGCCTAATTAGTTTATCTATTTATAAAAATTTAAATTTTTATTTTAGTATTTTTCAAGTTTCTACAGATTTAGCTTTTTTTTCTGTCTATTATGCCCTCTGACAACCGCATGCATTGCCAGATCCCCCCAGATAGGGAGGCGGTGGGCAGAGGGGGGCGCCTTCCATTTTTATTGGGCCCCAGTGGGAGAAAGTCCGACTTCGTCCGGTGGTCCCATAATTTTGAACCAATTCCAGAGGAGGGACCAACCCCCTGAAATCGGCAACCCCAGAGGAGAAAAGAATCTGACATCGAATTTTTTTTATTTAACGTCATAAATATGTAAAACCACTAAAATAAAAATATGAAATTTGACGAACAGAGACTTTATTTTGTCTTATATCTGAAGCTTTCAACGAACTGTTTGTGGGTTAAAAAATAACAATAAAAATCACAAAATTTTGTTAAGTAGCCAGGACAACACCAATTGAGAAAGAAATTTTGCCAATTCAAACTAATAATTTGATTTATTTTTACCAAATAAACCATTTAAAGAAATAGTTTGGTTATTTCAACCAAATTGTTTGGTTAAATAGACAAAACGCTTTGTTGAAATTAACAAATAATTGTGTTAATACAACAAGAAATGTGTTGGCGCTACTTCAATCGAATTATTTTGTTGATTTAACAAAACTTTTGTTGGTTCTGCAAAATAGTTTTTTAGGTGTACATATACTCTTCCCAGAATCAAAGTGTTCGAGTGTGATCTATTTAAGCATTTTCTCGTACGATTACCTTGAAATATTTTGGAAATTTGAGCCACTTTTATAGCATCAATGTCATTAAAATTCACTCTAGAAAGGATTTAATTTTTTCCAAGAAATTACTTTGGTGAAAGTTGAATTGTCTATGTGGGTTTGGTTGATATCTATCGAAATTAAAGAAATTAATTAAATATTATATTTCAACGTGTGACTGCATTCTAGAATGAAGAGATATTTCGGTACTTACGTATTATCCCAGCGGTCATTTCCGCCAAACTATTTTTTCGGCAAATATGCTGGCAAACCTTTGCCAGTCATATTCAGAACCATCAATAATTTCAAGTGTCCGGCATCCATCTTGACGAAAAATCGCTCGTCTTGGCGGACCGCTGGGATAATACGTAAGTACCGATATTTCATATTACTGGATTCGTGGTGGAAGTGTGTAGACTTGGTAGTATATTGGAAGTATGTAGACTTAGTGTTTTAAGCTTGTCTGCAAGATAGAGTTCCTGCTACAAAATTACTTTTATAGACATAAAATAAATCAGTTATAAGATTTAGCTTATGTCTAAATATTTGCGCCTTCTTCTGTAGGCTGATCAAGTATGACATCGACCTCTTTCCTGGTCATAATCTGATCATAATTTAGCGTTACTAGTGAAATATACAGATCTGTGCAAACAAAACATGTTGATTTAAAGCATGAGTCATACTGTATATGTTTATTCTAGGCAGGGGCGTAACCAACGGGGGGGGGGTGTTAGGGGGTTCATAACCCCCATGAGGAATTTTTTTACATACAAAATGTATTTTCTTCACTACATTGTCACACACACGTATACATATATATGAGTTGTAGTAGTCGTAACCCCCCCCCATGAAAAATTTCTGGCTACGCCCCTGATTCTACGCATTGTTTATACCAGTCTATAAAACTTAGTATTTCTTTAAAATCTTCATTGATTATTGTGATTAAATATAGTACTAAAATTTGTTAAGAAATTGTGATTTGAGCTTCAAATTCTAAATACGTGTAATTTTAGCTGTTGTTCCAAAGATATATTCAAATAATGAAAAATTTAATAAAATGACAATCAGCAACCAGAATCTCATTTTCTTAACATAAATTTCTATTTTACACATATGATTCTGTGAGTTGATTCCGTCAGCTAAAATTCACCTTTTGCGGCAGTCACTCATATGAAGTCTGTGGTGCGGACATTTGGTAATCTTAGTACAAGATAACCATGGCAAAATGGTCAGACGTCGTAGGTCACGTGACTCTTCCAGTGGAAAAGGACGTGTTAAAAGTGTCCACACCGCAGCCCGTATATCTTGTCAGTCGCGATCATCTAATCGCAGACGTCATGCAGATAATATGCTGTAGAGTCAAGCTCAATAATATGCATGCAAGGGGTCAAGCGACTAATGTGACAAAGCCTATTTAACCCTTTATAAGGCCGTGGGAAAATACTTCCTGCCAACTTCATTCATTTTTAAATATCGATACGAAACTATTTTCCCACCAATGATTTGTGTTGTCATCTACTAATAACTGCAGAATATATTAATATATATAACAATGAAGGGCTTTTTTTCATATAGTTTGGTATCAGTCCGACCGCCATGAGACGAAATTTGACTCTTCTTCTATCAGGAAAGAGTCCATTTTACAGCATGGTCCATTGCAAGGATAAAGCCCCTCAAGGGTTGGATATGGAGAATAGGGAAGAATTCGGATATCTGAACAAATTCTTTTTTTTTTCAATGGCGGGCCTCTGCCTTGGAGGCATAGGCTACTACTAAGGCCGGAGTTGTTGGTCACTTTATTGTGGGGCACCTAGTAGGTGGACCAACGTCGCTCCCTATGAAGGGACGGACAAAATGGCTGCCACACCCAGTCGGGGATCGAACCCCGACTGCCGGGAGTTGAACCCGAAACCGTTGTACGGTGCTTTATCCACCGAATAATCTGGTAGGCATATCTGAACAAATTCCTCGTGATAATTACCAAAGACATAGGAAATGGTATTGCCACATACCACGTATAGTGCCATACCGCCACAAACATACTTCCCGACAAATCAAAAAGAAAACGTTCTTAAGAAATCAAATAAATTTTAGGTAATAAGCTGAATGAATTTCGTACTATAAATCAATCTCAATCCCAAAAACTCTTTAACATAACATTGCCAGAAAGAAATGGCGCTATAAAAAGTTACAGGAATTCACAAACTGGATAGAGTCTTTTCTCTAATAACGATTTGCTGATGAATATGTGTCATGCTCCACGACGTGTAGCCTACGGCTACAAACTTCGAACCACACGTCAATCCAAGGTACGAACAACGTATCCTTGAGCCTAACTGGAGGTTAGACTTTATAGTCAGGAACTCCCTTAAAACCCATTTTCAGTCCAGATTAATATGTGTTGTTTCTTTGCAAGTTTACAAGTTTCTAAATTGTGAACTTCTCTTTGCAGAGTCATACCCTTATTTTTCTTTATATTTTGAGGTCATGTGTACACATACACATACACACAAACAAAATTAAGATCTGTATTAAGAACATGACATGACAAAATTTTATTTCATGGCACACCTAGGCCATTGAAGGCTACATTTCCAGTTTCTCAGTTACAATCCTTTTTTGTTCAAACATTAAATAAATGGGGCCTTCATTTGAGGCGTGGTCACGTCAATAAAATCATTTTTTTTTACAATGTATATAATAAAACGGTAATATATAGATAGATAAAAACTGATTGGTGAGATAACAATATGAATGACTGGTGCGGACAGATTGGTGAATAAATTTTTACCAATCTGATGGAGAATTTTTCAGAAGCTGTTCGAAATAGATTTATGACTGCTAATGTATTAAAAACTAATACTTATTTTCTGGTAAACGAATCAACTTTTCAATGCGTTTAATGAATACACCACGAAAAACTGAAAAGTTTATTCAAATTTCACTTTACGTTTCTTCCTTTTTGTGTTCGATTTTAAAATTGGGAAATAGGATATTCGCATACCTGCCAACTACAGTCAACATTTGTTGTTATGAATCCACAAGAAACACTTAAATTGTTCGTAGAACTGAATTCTAAAATCACCTGGGCAGTCAGTGCATTAGAGAGCACTCGCTAGTTTGTAAAATTGCAAGCGTTTGTAGAAAAGTGCATAAGGTCATGCTTAAATTCAAAAACCAACCACATTTCGCAAAGCGCAAATTCTGGTTTGACGCATAATTATGAAGTAAATATGAAAGAACCTGACTGAACTTAAGTTCGGGGGTTAATGGAACACCTTACCGTAAGCTTTCATTTCCATTTTGGTATAAAAATATGGATGCTTATGAAATTGAAAAAAAGACAATACTCTGTAATAAAGGGGTTTCTTTTACTCCGCAAACATTGGCAGTTATGCTATCCTGATAGTACATGTTATACGAAATATCCAATAGTTGCGTAATAAACCTCATAATAAAATTTAGTATATTGTTTACTGAAGGCCTCGCCATAACCGTAATAAAATACAATAACAATAATAATAAAAAAATAAATAAAATATATTGAATAGCTCCACATTAAAGGGAGACTTCGGTAATGCCTCCATCTTCCTGATAAAACAGCTGCAGATAAATGCTAATGCGTTTTCTGTGTGAAAATCTCATTCTTCACGCTTCTGCAGCATTATCTCACAAACGATATCAATCTATATTGTTGTCAGAAAAATGCTATTCGAGTACAGATTTCGGGACGAAGTATTTACACGTGATGTACTTGAATAAATTGAAATTCGCGGTCGTTCACTATTATAAATATTTTCTGAAACAATGCTTCAAAGATGATTATATGTAGTTTATAGGGCTTATGATATGAAAAATTATTATATTAATAAAAATACGTAATATTAATAAAAATGATATAAAAGTTTTTAAAAAAGAATGGAAAATAATTAAAGATGATTATACTTACATAATTATTTCTAAAGTTTTTCTAAAATAAAAATATGTTTTATAAGTATATTTTTCCTTATGCGTTATTGTTATTACTGTAATGTTTACATCTAGTTGTCGACGTTCGCAGCATAGAAATATCGTCGATTTTGGCACCGCATACGTTAGCGCATTATATAAGTAGATTACTTTTTACAAGTCGGTTAACAAACTGTCATCTCTAAACACACCAAACTCTATGCAGATCATGAGACTGTGGCCTATAATAAACATACCCAATTTGAGCTCAATCGAATGCACCTCATAGACACTAGCTCACTTTGAAGAATTTCCGTCCATAGGCTGTGATGTGAAAGGACACTCATTTGTTTCCCTGTCAAAAACAATAAGTCCTATATACAGCAAAATCTATACATGTTTTGTGATGGTGACCATTAATATACATGCCCAATTTTAACATCTTCGAATACACGATTTAGACATTAGCTCATTTTAAATGATTTGTGTCCATAAGCCGTGATGTATAAGAATTATTGTTTCGAATTCAGTGAACAAACTATTAGGTCTAGGCACAAAGAAAATCTATGCAGGTCATGAGACCGCGAACTATGATATACGTAAAAATAGCACAAATTAATTGTGAAGACCTCAAAGCGTGGAAAAAAACCAAAATCTGAATACCATGGGCAGAGCTGCCAAGTCTCCGGCTTTTCCCGGGATATTTCCCACCACAATTTTTAGACAGTTTTATTTTGGATTAAATATTTGGACTTATTTTTAAGCATAAATTTGTAAGTAAAAATTAGTAACAGGAAATCTCCCGAAAAAAGCCGGAGACTTGGCAGTTCTGCAAGGCGATAGGCCAAAAGTCGAATACTTTCCTTACATGGTACATATTCGGAAAGTAAAAATGAATTTTTTTTAATGGTCAATTCGGACAACCCAACAAATCTGTGTGCATATTATTGTTGCTACTATTAACAACAATATTTTTGCCTAGAAAAATATAAATAGATATAAAAGATAGTGATATAAAAGAAAATAAAAATGGCATTACTTTTCCGTCCCCTTAATTTTAACAGAATATTTTAAAGCTTTTTATAAAATATATTTGAAAATAGATCCCCAAGATGAAATTTTTTTAAGGATGACAACTTTTATGGTATAAAAGAAACGCAAAATCGAGGAAAAAAAAATAATCGACCGAAATGTTTAATTCCATTCATCTTTCAATTTCAAAAACAATGTTTTCAATAACATTTTCAACTACTACATTATGATTTATTCCAATTATTTTTTTAAAAATTCATTTTATGGGGCGTTAACTATCATGCATCAAAATACGTCCCTAATTTGAAATGAATTTTTGTACATAAATTGAAAAAAAGTAGCGAATATTTTACATTTTTCAGTTTTCACTGTTTTGTGAGACGAAGAGGTTTGACTGATGAAGACTGAATAAATTTTAAGTAGAAACGATTGCATCTTGTTATAAGTATCATTTTATGTGTATTTTTTCACAAAGTTTTTATTTATTTTAACGTTCAACACCAGTATTTTGAGGGGTTTTTTTTCCTTAGTTAATACATGCCTTCATATCATTGTGTTATAATTCTTAAAGTACATTTAAACAATACTACAGTTAAATTAGCCCTTTCTTGGGCGTTGGGAGGATAACTTTCCATCTTCATTATCTTGCGAAATGTACTTTCGGGGAAACAGAAAATTTACTAAAATATGTCGGTCTCGCTTTCACAGCGTTAGAAAAACTAATTTTCTTATTCCTTTAATACCTCCATGTTTGTTTGAGCGATTCAAACAGAATTAACCAATTTCGTTTGAGAATTCGAAAGCGTTTTCTTAGACATGGTACTTTGACCTCTGATTTGCAGCTTTGATGGTTTGTGCCGCTTATTCTACATCATCATAACATCGGAAGATTCGAAAATGTGGAGATACGTAGACTCATGTGCATATACGTACATCAACTGCCTAAACTAAAAATACTAATGGATATATTTCTCACAACCAGAATTAAAGTGTAAACATAGAATTTTGGAAAATAAAATACAGGGTAAGCAGAACATGGGTTAACGTTTCGAAAATTAATGATACAGGCAATCAGATCAACATTGTCCCTCGGCAACAGCTATTATTGAGGAATGACGGTCGGCATGTAGAGCATTTGTTCTGAAGAACATCGTCTTTGCTTTGTTATAATTTTTTATGCTAATTATTACTTTTCTTATCACATGAAGCTCCATCTGTCAACCATTTTTTGAACTTTTTTGTGATTGCTCTAAAACCCCGTGTCATTCAAAGCATGCGTGTCAATTTTTATCTCTCTACACGCATTATTCTGTGAATTATTAATTTTTCAAATTAATATTCATTTTCTGATCACCCTGTATATTGACTTGAATGTTTTGTTTAAATGAAAATAGGACTACAAAAGCATGAGAAATTCAAAATATAAATAAATAGCACATGAATGCGTTAATCAGTATTATGCGACCTCCGAAATTTTGCCACATGGAATTAATGTTCTTTAAGCCTGCTCTTTAATGTTAATCCTGGTGTAACTTTAAAACTTGATCTCAAGACTGTTGCTGACTCTACTTGTTTCAAATCCAACCAGTTTCTGGAAGTTTGACAGTATCTTAAAACTTTTCCCTGACAGGCAAATGTTTCTTTCGAGAAGTACAGTATAATACGCACGAAGTGCTTCGTTTTCATGCCCTATTATTTCACAGTCTAATTCGACCATCTGATAACTCTTAAAACATCTTATTCTAATTAAATTTAAAATTACAGGTTGTTCTTCGTTCACATACACTATGATGAAATACAGAATTACATTAGTGAAATATTTTTCTCAAAATGCGCTTTTTAAATATATTTTTATCCAAACATTTTAGTTCTGTGAATTTATCTAATTAGTTAGAATAGAACTAATCAGTTAATAAGTTTTATTTGTTTAAATTGGCTAATGGAATTTTAAGACTGTAGTAATATCTTCTTAAATATAAAAGTGTGCTTGAAGTACCAGCATATTAAATGTTATTCCACGCGTATACATAAGACCATTTCGAAAACTTGTTTTAATAGGTTTTAAGTACAAAGTTTCACTGGAAAATCTCTCAATAAAGTGTACGTCAAAAATTTAAATTGTTTAATCATCTTTAAAAATAATACGTTATACTACGCTTTCAAATACAAACATTTTGCCTTATTTATGGAATAATTGACAGAGACTAATTGACAAAACTAATTATATTTTCGATAATAGCATAATAGCAATTAAGGTGGTGAATTTTTGAAATCGTTTTGTAATTCCGTGTTATATGGTGGCTAGCACACCACTCTCTGTGATTAGAGGCTCAAGTTCCTCCACGACTTAGGCTTGGTTGCTGACTTGTCCTTACCCTTGTAGGGGTAACATCTAAAATACTCACTTCTTATTTGAACAGGAAACCATTACTTCTTTTCTGCTTTTCGTAAATTTCTGGAAGTTCCCAATTTTAATCAATATCATAAATCTCCCCAACCCATAAAATGTTCCGGCCTTCCACTAGAAAGGATCTATCGATTGCAGGCCTCGAATATTTCCTAGGCCTAGATCTATTCGATTGCCGCCCTTGAATGTTTGGGAACTTCTGCTTCAGAAGCACCCTCAAGGGTTTCAGTATTTTCTTGGTATACTTGTCTTACGATAGGCTCCTTAGTTATATACTCAAGAATGAAGAGTTCACCAAAATAAAATTATATCATTTTTACAATAAACTGACGAAATAATTTATCTGATTGCTAAATTTTACTCTTGGCAGTGGATACTTCATTTAGAATGTGCTTAAATCATTTCCTTTATTTTTATATAAACAGTTATTTCATTATTGAAAATCCCAACGTACATTATTATACAACCAATTATTATTTATAGCCTATTAGTTTTATTATACTTTTTCTTTACATGTGCAAAGACAAGTTTCTTAAATATGAGCAGTAGCATTTTCAGCTATTCGCACAAACCTGCAAAAAATATTTTTGCATTTAGACCAATAAATTGGAAATTATATGCTACAAAAGATCCTTGCAGAACATTATACGACTCAACTTTCTTTATATTCTTTATATCACTGGGTCAAATCTGCAATATACCAATTAACGCTGTAAAAATTAACACAGCTGCGAACTTGCACGATTTTCTGGAAGACTACACACCACTATTTTCCTAATGTTTCTATTTAAATTAACAATTTGGATGCTTTTGGTACTACGGGGTTATTCTGGAACATTAGTAACCAATTTTCCTTGAAAAATCATTCCGGATTATCAGTGGTGAAATACGTAACATCAAGTTTTGCTTCCTAAAATAACGTGAGAAAAAGGTAATTCTTAAAAAATCTTAATGTTTTGTGGTTCATAATTAATATTGTGACACGAAACTATATTTTATTCTTCATTAGTTTTTGGTTTTTGCAGCACTTATAATGTTTCTTTCGTAGTACATTTTTACAAGAGTGTTAATGATTTTTTTACTTCCTTGTACGGAGTATAAGGAAGTAATGTGATCCCGACAAATTTCGGGGGCCAAATTTCGACGAAAAAACCGATTTTGATTACCTTTAAATTTACTTTTAAGAATTTTTTCATGCATCTCATCGCACGATCATATAAACGCGTCTGAACCTCAGTTTGACTAGCGGCGAGTCTATTTTGGCCAGTTTTTCCATGCCGTCTGTACGTACGTACGTACATATGTATATATGAATGTAACTCGTATATCTCAAAAACTCTTGGTCGCAGAATGTTGAAATTTTAAATTTAGGATTGTTCTATGATCTAGTTGTGCACCTCCCTTTTTGCTCTCAATCTACTGGACAGTTTATATACAGGACCACCCAAAAGATTCGATATACATCTCGCTCTATGGGCCGAAATTGATTAAACTCGCTTACCTCAAAAACTTTTAGACGTAGAATGTTGAAACTTTATATTTAGAATTGTTGCAACATCTAGTTGTGCACCTCCTCTTTCGGTTCCATTCGACTGGACAGTTTATCTTCAGGACCGCCCAAATATTCGAAATACATTACGCTCTACAGGCTGAAATTCATTAAAGCGTATTTTAGAGGTATTGGGCTATTTCATATGACTCAGAAGTGATATATGCTGTTAAGAGTTACAAAATGAGTTTCTTCATTAAAAGAAGTGTCTTTATCATTTATAGTTCTGCTACAGGAACACTCAAAAAATTTCCAATACATTAGGTCAATGGCGATTTTAGGGGAATTCATCCATTTTTAGTTGGAAATTTTTTAGTTGAGAAAGATCGCCGCGACTCGAAAAAGTTTAGGAACCACTGCTTATACAGCACAATTATCAACTTTTATGCTTTTTTAAGACTTTTCATCACAATTTCCTGCATTTTATTGAACATTAAAGATTTAGATTTGCTGCTTGAGAACGCCGCAGGCCTTAGCAGTAAACCAGCTCCTGAGAGTGCGTAGCTGCGATATAGTTTTAACACTATTCCACATGGCTCATATGACCATAAGCAAATATATATGAGCCATAAATTATTCATTATCCATTATGTACACTAAAACATGGTGCAACGTTCTTATTATGTTTACATCCAGATATTACTTTGAATTGTTTTCTTCAGAAAAGTTAGATATCAAAGGTATCCTCTAAGTTCTAGTCCGTAAAATACGTAGGGGCAAAAAATCTCCTATCCTTTCAAAATAACTAGGCACTTGTGTGCTGTCCATCATTATTTTTGTCATTATGTTTAGAAAGTGCACCACAATTCATGCTTGGAAAGTAGATTAAATTTTTGTTCAATATGTAGGAAAGTGTATCATAATCCATTCGTCGACCCCATTTGTCTTTCTTGGTTCATCTTAAAGTATTCTTTATACGGTATAATAAATCATTTCTCTGCTGTATTGCTCTGTAGGCTAAATTTAGAAAGGGATCCAACCTCGGACTTGTATATAGTATGATCATTAACTTATTCTAAAAAAGATAAACGAAATCTGCCTGTAAGATGGTGTAGTGAATTGTAATTATTAAGTTTATGTTGTGTTAATATTAGGTTGCATAATGATCCGTTGCTATACTGCCCTAGAGGGCGCTTATGTAGCTAATTATTAAGCGGGGTCGAGTATTCTCATTCGAGTATCTCAAAGAGTTTCTTTTGGGGAGCTCACGCTATTTCGGCCGCTAATGCATACAGAAATATTTTCTAATAAATAAAACTGTAAGGTAAAAAGAGCGGTGGTTTTAATCAATAAAGCAATCTTATTAATTTTTGTCCAAGTTAAAATTTTCACTGTTTCCTTACATAATATTACATATTATTTTTTTATTAATTAAAAACTGTAAAATTTATATATTCTAAAAAGTTAAGCCAGCTATCATATTTTTCCTTCTGTTTAATATTTCCATCAACATGTTTTCTCTGTTTAGTGTTGAGTAAAAGAAATAGAGTTTTATGGCTCATGTCATGGAGATTTAAAACAGAAACCTTATTTCACAACTTAATACAATATTTTCATTATGTAATGGGTTTTTTACGCTGAATTCAAAAATTTAAAGCAGAAAGCTGGTGTGCATCAATGCTTTTGTTACTATTTTTTTCTCTTTAAGAAAATGGATTCTCCATGCTTTAATGTGCAAATGTGTTCATAAATACCACAGAAAGTCCCCGAGCGACATAAACTATATTTGACTCTAAAATAACTAATGTTCAATACATTCTTAGTGTAATTATTATTTATGCTGTAAAATTTTACGCATAAATTAATTCTTTATACGCCCTATTTTTCATTAATACCTTTTCTATGCGAAGTTTGCACAGTGAATTTCTTTGTTAATTCTTCTGTACATTTAAATGCCTTGAGCAGGAAGAACGAGTTTTCAAAGCTTGTGTGTAGGGGGTTATTATAACTCATGTGTACTTAAATTAATATTTTAATCTGCACTATATAAAATCTGTACTATATAAAATAAAAATGTGCACGCACACGCATCTATATATTTGAACTAATTTTCGAGTCGGTCTACTCCCTGCGATTTAGGTTTTAAAATATTAAACGTGCGAAATTGCGAAAATCTACATTGTCTTGCTTGTAAATTTGTCCTGTCTGTTCAATTAGTTGCTTTGCATTTCATTTATCATTGAACTTTGATGGGCTGGCGCTAGAATTAAACAGATATTTCACGAAATTCATGTCATTTGGCCAAGCGAAGATCAGTTAAAGACTTACTTTTGGCACCAAGAAAGGCAGTATGTAATCAAAAGTCGCGGGTTCTTAATTGGGGAGGTATACGGCTCGGCCACTGTACTTTTGTTTTGAAGATACAAGCATTATTTTTGATGTATCATTAATTTTTAAAAAGTTTCGAGAAAGAAACAATGAGATACTATTTGAACATAAAACACCATGAAAACAAATATGAGAAGCAAGGTGTCTACCAATAATTGATCCCGTTTTTAGTGCATAGTGCAGTGGAAGATAGTGGCCGGTTGGCGATGCAGGGTAAGTGAGTCGGCTTACTTTTTCGAATATTTAGTTACTTGAATGTTTCATTTTTTCTGTGTTTAGATTCTGCCTGATATTTTTCCTTTTGTTCGGATTTTAAAGAGTCTTTTCTGCGGAATTTCTAGTTTTTTGAGACAACGCTGTTAATTGATTATATTAGCAGAGAAGTACTGTTTACGATTCGAGAGTGCAAAAAAAGGTGTATCTGGAAGGAACGAAGCTTCGCTTTTCAGCTTAGAACTCTGTCTGCCTTCTAAGGAGCCATAGCATATTTTCTAAATTCTTCTAAAATCGTAAGGAACATGTCACCGATAAAAATTAACACTGTATGATAATACAGATTTGAGCAAATAAATCTGTATCATATCACAGATTTCGCAGTGATGCTGAATCCCCATTTTTCATATTTTTTTATACTATTTAATAAATTTATCCTTTGTTAATGATATTTTTTTTCTTCTTTTATTTTCTTCTTTTGATTTTATTTTCGGGTCAGTATCGCATTCAGGAAGTTTATTTTTTCCCTTGGTAATTATCATAACCGGAAATTTACCAGCTGGCTTTGTTCATTTGCTTGGTGTCTACCGGTTTGTCACATTTTTAATAGCCGCTTTAACACACAGCCCACACCAAGAGAGAGAATCAAGACCCTCTGCTGCGATCTTTTCTTAACACGAATGTTAACCAACGGGGGAGAAACTAAACCTGATCAAAAGTGTCCTTTCAACTTCACTTCCAAATGGACAAATGAAACGAACTTACTTGGCCTTCAAATGCTGATCTAACACCGTCACAGAGGTAATAGCTTAGCTGCATCAAACACAATAAGCTCATGAAATAAAAATATATGGTTAGGGAATGGTTTAAAACAGTTTGACAGTGTCTAAATTAAGTGTATACGTGTATGTGTTTTAAAATGTCGTATATGTACCTTATTTCACAATGCGAATTTTTCATATACACATGGAATGGATCCTCGCATAAGTCAAGACTTCCCTGTTTACTTAAAGGGTGATTCAAAACCTCATTAAAGAAATGTAAAGGGTGGTAGAGGAGTCCAAGGCGATTCAGAATCACATAGAAATGTGGGGTCGGAAACGTCGTCTTCTTTTACCTGTTAATAAACACTTTGGTTGTGAAGTGTTGAAGTAACAGTGAACTTTCCGACGGTTGTATGTCAAAAAACTCAAGCATCTGTCACAGAAAGCACTTAACCAAAATTGGTAGCTTACAAAATATATTTTATTTCGTTGTTGGATGTTGGAAGTATCGGAGGAAAGCACTCATTTGTTTATGAGACTCAATTGAGAACTTAGACAAACACTACAACAGTCTGTTCCAAGGTGTTTCTACCAAAGTGTGTTTTTTTATTATTATTTTTAATATTCTGAAAGATAAACCGTATTTAAATAAAGGAAAATAATTTAATTTTAACAAACAGGTAAAAGAAGACGACGTTTCCGACCCCACATTGATATGTGATTCTGAATTTCATCACCCTTAACATTTCCGACATGTTACAATATGAAGTTTTGAATTACCCCATATATTTTAAAATGCTGAAAAGTAACGTAATCCTCGAATCATTGATGATGAATAGTTTGAAAATATGTGCTATATAAGAAACAAAAACGCTTTTGGAAGATCAAATCCGTTCTTTATTTCCAATGTAATTTAGAAGAGAGCAAATATCAATACTTTTTCCTTCATATTAAATCAATCTTCTAAGAAAAGTGAACGGAAACATGCGATTAAAATTTCAACTCATTAAATTAAATTTCATTATTAACTTCATAGAGCCTTTTTTTGTCTGATTGTGGTGTACGTGTTGTTCAATAACTTGTATTCATATTAGTACGGAAAAAAGTAACATTTCATTTTTAAATAAAGAAACACTATCTGAAATATTTTAAAATTAAGTGTACGCAAAAAAGTTTTAAAAAATCATAATCTTTCTTTCTATTTTAACGCTAAAAGTAAAGAATTTGAGATACAGCAAATGAAAGAAAATATCTGATACTGTGAAGTAAAAAACACAAGTTGTTCGAAAAATTTTAAAAAAGTATCTAATTCAAGTAAAAATATTTTTATATGCTGAAGTATAAAGATTGTTTATAAAAGAAAAGAATTTAATTTTAAAGAGGTTTTGTTAATTTTACTCTGTAGCATGTTTTCTAAAATATAATAAATATTGATTATTCACTCAGTTTTCTTTACTAGTAAACAACTTTCAGTGTATATGACAAATTTTTATACATTTTTGTTGTTCTTGCTAAAATTATTTTATGATAACAGAAAGTTGGGACTGAAAAAGAAATTTTAATAAAATGAATTTAAAAACATACAGGAACCAAAAACTAATTTTTGGAAAAAGTTTTCTGGGTAGGAAATATAAGGAAATTAATATGGCAGAAATTTTAGAAGAAAGGCATACTGCAAAGGTTTAAAAAAAAAAAAAGGATGACCAGGTCCTCAATTGGGGTGTGAAAACAAGGCATTTAACCGCTCATAAAATCAGCACATGAGGGAATTACCTGGAATACATCAATATTGCTTTAGCGTGCATCCTCAGAAAATTTAGATTTAATTCCAATGTAAAATATTATATTAGTGGTGGTTTAAATGCTAAGCCTGTAAATAGTACAATAGTCTATTTACGGGAGGAATGTGTTCCAAGAGCCCTCGCGTAAAATCTGGAGTTGTAGGATAGGATATATTTCTGGCATTTTGAAACAGATACTCCATTATTTTTAGACCTATAAACATCCCTCAAACAATTTAAAATCATTTCCTAAGAGACCGTGTTATACCAGTGATTAAGGCGTTGGACTCGTAACCAGAAGGTTGCGGCATCGATTCCGACGAACCACTAAAGATCACCGTGCACACGTGATGTACGGGCACGTTGAATCATTGGTTCGGAAAATCTCGGCGGTCGCTGGTAGTTTCCGAGGGGTGAAATGAAAATGCGTCTGATGAGGATCCATATTGTGGCGGAAAATTCTAGGAAGGACGTATGTAGCTCTAAACGACAGATTCGGAAACGTGAGCTGTCCTCTCCTGGCAAACAATTCATTTCCTAACTATGCATTATCATTTCCCGCATAAAGAAATGAGCAAAAATTTTTGACATTTTTTACTGTTGGCGAAAAATCTCGTGCAGCGAGTCGGGTGTGTGTTCTAGCTTTAAGATATATGTACTCAGGAAAAACTCGCTTAAAATCCAATTCGCGTTATTCATTTCGCGTTTGTACGAGTCAAATATATAATAATCGTGAAAGTTCATAATTATTCAGAATCTACAGAAAAATATTGTAATCTTCGACTGTTCATCGTTGTGGCGTCCCCTCTTGACTGACAATTAAGTCTTTGAATTTCTTTAAAAAATAGTATTTCTAACTTCATTACGCATATGCATAGACCATTGCTTCAAGTATGATCATACATTTGGAGCACATTTTTTTAAAGAAAATTTTAATCTAATGGATATTTTCAATTTAAATGGGGTATAAAATTAAAATTTAAGACCAGGTTTAATGAAATACAACATAGATTTCGAAATATTGGCAAACTTAAGTGAAATTTGGAAAACATATTCATTTACACCAAACCTCCCGTAACCAATTCTAATAAATACTTTTAATAATATTTCTACAGTACATAGCTAACATATTTAGGTGTCACGAGCCAAGAGATTTGCAAAATCTCTAATAATTCTGAAAATATTTCAATTATATCCAAACTCAGTATTTTTTCTTTAAAATTATTTTTTTAAGACAAAATGCTCAAAAAACCAGCACTCATCTACTTATATACCATATATCAGCAAAATTCACTAATTTTTGAAAATAATATTTAACTGTTAAAATATGTAACAATCCCATATTTGCAGTTTTTAAAATGCATGCATTTTTTCATTGTATTCTCCAATAAAATTGTTTAAACTTATTTTGCTTATTAAGCTCCTTTTATAAAATGAAAGAAGAAAATAATCTATAAGTTTTACCAAACCGAACGAAAAAAAAAGTTGGTTTATCCTATAAAAATATGAAACAAGTAAGCAAAGAATTATCGAATAATGTACGAAAAATGTTCTTAGATAAAGACTTCGTGGTTTTGTAAAAAAAATATATTTTGAATAGCAAAGAATTTTCATTTCATTTGAGATTGGAACCGATAATCTGAAAACTTGAAAAAAGAAATAAAAAAGGTTTTTAGAAGTACTCAAAATGAAGGGAAAAAAAGAGAATGATCATTTTTTTATAAAGATTCTTTTTTTAAATCTAGTTTGTGAAACATGCTAATTAGCTAAGCCCACACAAAAGGAATTTTATGTAAAAAAATCTCTCTGGATAAGTCCATTTTTTTAAATATACATTATTTTAAAGTGTTTGGATAACCTCTATCCAATATTATTGTCTCAATCTCACGAGGAAATATTTTTGATTTCTCAAAAATAAAACATAAAAGTAATCGATTTCGTTAAAGATATTCATATATATAAATTTCCAATTACTCGTTATTTCTATCTTTTGTTGGAATTGAACTTATCAAAATGAACTTTTTTCAAACGCTGAAAACAAGTATTTTAATACATACAGAACGCACGGATGCTTTTTAAAATTTTTTCTTTAAAGTATTAATATTTACTTCAAAGGAAAGGATTGATTTTGAAGTCACACGAACATCTAAGCTTTCAACACTGTTTGACAGGAATATCTAAAGCTGTCTGACGAAAATTTTTTAACGCATTTGACAAAAATTGATATACACAGATTTTTTTTTTCTTTTCTAATAAAGGACCAGGATACTTTCTTCTATCACTCTCTTGGTACTATTTTATTAAGTATTAAATTTGTTTATTATTGTTAAGAAGATAGAATAAGTACTAAGATTAATTTAAGTGCAAGTGAAGAGGGGCACCAGGACGGTTAACAATTACTTAGTAATATCGGGTAGGAAACGTTATTTTCATTTATTGGTTAACCTCACCATGGCACAGTGGTTATATCATTGAAAATGGTAGACGGCCGAAGTGTGAAGGTCCCGGGTTCGGGTCCCATCGCGCGGTCGTCGATCTAATGGTCTGGAGGTTTCGTAGGTTTTCTCCAGATGTAACGTGAATAAGCGCTAGAACCCCTTAGAAAGTTCTCCTACCAAGGCATTCCTCATCAGGCAGATACCCTCGCGCAAATTTGCCTTATTCACACACAATCACATTTATTGGTTAATAATAACTTTAATAATCAATCTCATAATCAGTATGTAATCCCTACTACTGATCAATCCTGTTACCTAAAATGCTAATAACTCGTTTTAGTCAAGTGCTTTCTGTGAAAGATCCTTCAGCTTCTGACTGTAAGGTCACTATTATTTCAAAGTAATTACTAACAGTTACATGAAGACATTTCTGACTCCATATTGCTATATTATTCTGATACGTCGTGTTCCCTGTAATGATCCATGTTCATTACAAAATTTCAGAATGACCTTGTGTATTAAAGCAGCTAAATTAGCCGAAAAACCACAGTATAAATAGTTTCAAGCATGCTTTTCTTTATCTTTAACACGTTTATCATGGACTTAAATTGAAAATTGCCACGTAAATATTAGCAGCAGAAAATCTTCCGAAGAGTTGAGAGCTAACAGCCACCATTTCGTAAATAATGATGAAACGTGATGCTTCAATAAGAACTTGATCTTTTTCAGTTCCCTCTGTTTTGTGAGACGAAGGGCTTTGACTGATGAAGACTGAAACATTTTTCAGTAGAAACGATCGTATCTTCTTATAAGTAACATTTAATGTGCGTTTTCTCTCTATTCTAAAAAAAAGTAAAGGCCGCTGTCAAGAGCTTGTTGGCCTATCTTCTCCTAAACCGTGGGGATTCGGATTTCGAGAAACATGTCCGCGGATTCGGAAAATTTCGAGGAACCTGATAAGCTGACTTAAATTTCGAAAATAGAATTATTTTAGAAGATATTAATAAAAATCTGAAAAAATAAAAACATAATGGTTGCCGGATTTGGCATAAAATCACTCATTCCTTTGCAACAAAGCAATTCCAAGTATGTAGAATCGCGTGAAATTGACAAACATGAAATAGAATTACGCCCATTTTACGCCAAATAAAAAAATATATGAAATAAATAATTAAAAGTGTGTTACAGAACGTTGACAAATTTCAAATAGTAAGTCCGCTTAGACAACAGGAGTTTAGAATTAGCAATTATTCGTTTTTCCAAAACAGAATAATTCATTCTAACTGATTTTAAAAGCGCCATCTTGGCATTAAATACGATCTAGTTAAATGGTATCTTTCCAAGCAGGGTGAATCTAAAGCTCGAATTCAAAAATGTTAGAACCCAATATCTTGAAAATGAAAAATAACTAAAATGCAGATTATTTTAAAGCCAGTTCGGTCCAGCTGGACTATTTGCTACCAGTAGAAATATTTGGTGGCGTTAACTATGCCATTATAGCAGTTATAGTACACTTTGGATATTTACCAGCGCGACGAGATGATATAATTCGTGGTGCTAAATACGCTATTCTGCAAAGGATTATGTATATGAAAATATGGATAGCGGTTTTCCGGGAACCTTACATGAGCAGTAATTATAGGTTGTGAGCATGTGTAAATCGTCAAATAATGAAAAATCGCCATGGGTGGCAAATACGGAAGGTGTGCAATAGGTTTTACATATTTAAAAATACAGCTGAATCAGATGTTCTGATTTTATTACGCTTTAGCTCCTAATTAATATAACTTTTGAAGGGCAACATTAAATATCATTGTGTTTCTGAGGTGTGCAAATATTTTTTCCAGCGGTTATAAACCGAGTCCGCACTCCAGATGGAGTATAGCTCAGGATCCGTACAACACGGATTCCTATAACAAAATATCTTCCGTGTTATGAAGGGGGTGGGGGGCTAATGTAGTGTGAAGTTTAAATTTTTATGTACCAATGAACATGAGAGAACCAAGCAATGTGTAGCTCAGTAACATTCTATCTTATGTTACTGAGCTACACATTGCCTTTACACAAAGGCCAAATTATGCCTTTTTTAAGAATAAGCCTTTTAGAGGCCGAATGAGACATGCCAAAAGCGAGCGTAGCGATTCTAGGGGCCCCTGCCCCTAGTATCACAAAGTTCTTATCTATTTTAACGTCCAACACCAGTATTTTGAATAGTTTTCTTGAAACTAACCTGTATGACAAGCTGAAATTTAATACTATTTTTTAAAAAGTAATTTACTATAAAAAAAAGTGGTAAGTTATATTCCGTACATGTTGCTGGCTATGGTGTGCTGATTATAATCAAATAATTTAATATCGTTTTTAATAAGAGAATACTCCATTAGCGACAAGAAATTGACGCAACCTGATTCACAATGTTTCATCTAAAGAGATTTCATTGCGATACAATATGTTTTGCTTCCATTTAAAACCTTGAGAAATCACCTTTAATAAATCGCTTTCCATCTAAGCATTTATTGGAAAATTTATATTCATCCGAGCAGAATACGTTTGAGAAACACTCTTTATTGAGACATTTCCAAATGACCTCTAATCCAATGGTATAAGAATATGTTACGACTAAAAATGATCTCATGAAATGTTTATATTCAGCTACATTTCAATAAAGTAATTCTTTTCATGGAATAAATTTTATATCTCGTTCCGATGCACGCTATTTCGTTAAGTTATGTTTTTGTTGAGATGATTTTACTTCCATAATATTTGATAGTAAAATATTTATGAGCATGGATATATTCACGTTTTGAAAAGTTGCAACGATCATGAACTATTTTCCATAGACTGATGAATAACTTCGTATCAGAATAAATAACTCTTTACATGTTCAAACTTAAGATTATAATACAAAATAGATAATGTATGTAAATTAACATTTTAATGATTTTAAACAAATTCGTCGCTATGTATACAAATTCAAAGTTATTGATTTGATTAAACTAATATTATGATTACAGTGAAAAAGAACATCTTACGTACTGTACTGTGAACCCTATTGAAAATGGTGTATGTAGCTTTGTTAGTCCTTCTACAGGAGGACTCAAAATATATCCAGAACATTACGCTCAATGGGCAATCATTTATAAAGCGTATTTTAGAGATATTCGGTTATTTGAAATGAAACAAGATTGATGAATGTTATGAGGATTACAAAGTAAAGCACTTATAGAAGTTCAGTGAAATCAGTTTATTTATTTATTTTTTAAACATACGTTTTCATTTTTTTCACTCACCTACGTTTCCAAACGTGACGTGAAACTCCTTTTACAGCTATAACAACGAACTACACTAACGAATGGACTAACGAACCATTCTACCACACCCAGGGATGTTAACTCCAACATT
>JAWZYV010014369.1:0-78300 GCA_038373885.1 Cheiracanthium punctorium
GATTAGAAATAAATTTACGATGATATAATTATGAGAATTTTCAGAATGTTTCCTCGGAAACTAGATTGAGAACTGACATCGAGAGAAATTTTGAAAAACAATTTAATTTTTTTTTTTAAATAGTGAAACTTGGCACTTTTTCAAGAGGTAAACGTTTTTGATAGACTTTCACTTAAGATCAGAAATGAACTTATGATGCTAGAACTATGAAAAGTTTTAGACTGTTTCTTCAGAAACCATACTGTGAACTGGAAGAAATTTCAAATTTGAAAAGTTACTTCACTTTTTGAAAAAAAAAAAATATTAAACATGCCACTTTTTCGGAGAAGTCTGCTTTTTGGTTAACTTTCACTACAGATAAAAAATAAACTTACATTCCTAGAACAATGAAATTTTTCAGAATATTTCTTAAGGAACTGTACTGTGGACTACTGCAAATTTAAAATCTGAATAACCAGTCAGTTTTCATAAAAAGGAAGAAGGAAAAACATTGTTTTTTAAACTCAAATTCAAAATTGGCTGACTGAAAAATTTTCTTTCAAAAGTAACTTTGAAGCATAAATTTATTGATGTATTTAAGAATGTTTTGGGGGGGGCAAAAATGTACTGCATTTTGCTTTTACAAATTTTATAATCGAAACTCGTAATGGTTTATGAAACCTAATGAACATAACTTCTGATCAAGATTTAAAATAAAATTACAGTAGAAAAGCTACTGAAAAATTTATAATGGTTCCTCTGAAACTACTTTACGATGCTTCATGAACATTAAGTTTATAGGAGCAATTTAATTTAAAAAATAAGTAAATACATGAAAATGATATTTCAGACCGAAATTCAAAGAATTTCGGCAGTTTTATCGCGTTTCAATCGAATTTCATTTGAAAAAATCAACTCGCGTTGATCTCTAATACTTACTACAATATTTTACATCAAGAAAAGTCCATTTTATCGTTTCAATTTTAAAGTTATAATTATATTTTTAATATTTTTCAGAGAAATTCTAAAAAATACAGCTAACAATTGAGTCCATTACATGAATAAAGATGGCGCAACATGTATGCTTGGACCCCCAAATCACCCATATTTCACGCTTTTCCCCTAGTCTCCGATTCGACTTTCACTCGTCAGGTTAAACAGCCTTAAGACTGGAAAGCATTTCTGTTGAAACGATCGTACCTTCACTTAGGTATCATTTCACGTGCGCTTTTACACAAAGTTTTTATTTATTTTAGTGCTAGACCTTTTGCCGAGTTTTTAATTTTCTTTGTTAACCCTTCGAAGGGCAACCATTTCCCAATGCCGAAAAAGTGCAGCCGTTGCCATCGCTCGATTTTTTCGACGCGAATATTTTGGACGCTGCTGGCTCGCACAGCCAGCTGTTTCAAAAATGTTCTTGAGATCTGTGGCACGCGATGGGCGATTCGATCGTCCGCCATCTTGCTGGTAGCTAAATGGAGCGATGGCAACACACGGTAAAAAAAATTCGGAAACGTTACCCCAAAAAATGGGGCAGCTCTTGTAGTTTAAAATTGCGGAAACGTTTCCGAACCATAGGGGTAATGTATTTAGAAACGTTTCTGCATATGTCGGAAACATATTTACCTATTTTCCTGCATTTTAGGTGAGGTTTCTGGAAAAGATGGGTAACGTTTCTGTATATTTTGGTAAAATATTGAGTAACCACTCCGTGTATTTCGGAAAGGTTTCCGAATTAACGAGTAACCTTTCCGAGTTTTCCAGAAAAAAGTAACATGCACTAGATGAAGCGTTTCGAGTATCTTAAACTAGATGGCAGCACCAAACTCTGTCGGAAGGAGCGGTGAGGACTAGCGACCAGAATAGAACGCTGGACCTACGCAGTCGGAAGAAAGCACGGTACCACGACGCTGCGGTTTTCTTGCCGAACTTTGCTTTAAAATTAAACTGACTGCTGCAAAAGTTATTTGTGGTACGGCTTGTTTTGGAAACTTAAAATTTTTTTGAAGTATTTTGTAAATGGAGAGAAAATACCATACCCAGGTAGCACAGAGATATTGCCCAATATCAATATTACAATATTGGGCAATATTAAATGGACCCCCCCCCCCTAAATGATATTCCTGAATATTATTTTTTGACATTCAGAGATATCAGTTTCCAACATTTCTGAATATTGTTTTCAGATATCCAGGAATATCTTTTTCTGATATTCGTAAATATTATTTTTTGACATTGAGGAATATTGGTTTCCAACATTTCTGAATATTGTTTTCAGATATCCAGGAATATCTTTTTCTGATATTCCTAAATATTATTTTTTGACATTGAGCAATATTGGTTTCCAACATTTCTGAATATTGTTTTCATGTTTCTCCCATCAGGGAAAATATTGATTGTAAAAGAAATTGGGGGAGGGGGGGACTTGACTAATTAATATTTCACATGTAGACATTTTTTTGGTTTGAAATTATAACTCAAAAGAGAATTTTTTAATGCTTTAAAATGAAATGAAAAATTTTCTGTAGTTAACTACAGAAAATTTTTCATTTCATTTTAAAGCATTAAAAAATTCTCTTTTGAGTTATAATTTAAAAAAAAAAAAAGGTCTACATGTGAAATATTAATTAGTTAAGTCCCCCCCCCCCCAATTTCTTTTACAATCAATATTTTCCCTCATAAGTAGGAGCCCAAACATACAATATTGACCTGATTCTTTAATAGGTTAGCTGAAACATGTCCTTTTTTTTTTAAATGACTGGGAAAAAAAATTTTGTACATGAGTTTTCATTTGATGGTGCTAAAAGATCATTCTTCACGCAGATTCTGACTCACCTTTTGGAGAACGTAAAGGCCTTTAATACTGAAATTGTGCAGCAATTTATATTGTAGAGTACAATTAAAAGCTTGAACAAATATAGTTGAAACTTTTACTATAGAAAGCTATTTTATAATCACCTATAGAATATAAAATTTACTTTGGATTTTATAGTAGCCACTACTCATAAAATCCACAATAACCATCTTATTTTTGCAACCAGGGGCGACCCGAAACAGTAAGCATCGCATCTGGGCGCCGGCTTCGAAGGGGCGTCATTTCGAACACAAAAACTAAGTAGAGCATAAATGGGGGCGCCTTTTTTATATTAGCAGGGGGCGACACTTACCGTAGGGCCGCTCCTGTTTGTAACCATCTTAATTTTAAATTCCATTCAGAATCTGAGAGATTTCAGTGCCAAGGAAGCCGGTGAGGAATAGGATTCTCTCGGAACAAGATTTATTAAAATGGCGAACCAACTGGTCGCCGGAGGCGGCTAGTTTAAAATAAAGTAATAAAGTGATAACTATCTTAGCAAAGGAGTACTTTTGTGCGTGGGAGGGGAGGGGGATAGTTAATAAATTTCTAGACGATTTTTAAAAAATCCTCCATTTTCTTTAAAGTGTCGCATTTGGAATTATTTTTACCTTAATGATCTATCTAAGGCAAATCTGGGATTTAGACGAACTCAGTTCGAACCTACTGAAGTTGGCTGAGTGGGTTGTCTAAAGTTTTGGTAGTTTTACTTACATAATGAGAATAAGAGCCAGATTTCATCATAAATGCTTCAACGAATCATATTTCCGTTTGAGCTATGTGCAGCGTTCGTACAAGTTCTGCATTTGCTGAAATTTCTAACTTTTGCAGTATTGTGTTAAAATAGTCTCATATTTTAAAAGTGGTCCTGTTTTTTATAAAATGATGAAAGAAATTCTGTCGAGTATTTGAAATATTAAGACCTTTTAAAACAGTTTTTTCAAAAGTTCGGAATTTCAGCACATTATGGACTTGTACTAATCCTGTAGTGTAACACTGTAGAACCCGAAAAAAAATAATATTATTAATAATAATAATTTTGCTCGATTCGAGTTCAATTCTTAGTCCAATGCTAGTTCAGATTTCTAATTTAATTTAATTACACAGATATTGCGATCATGGATTGAGCAAATATTTAACGATAAAATTAACCAGTGGCGGCTCGTGGGATACAGCAAGTACAGCCGGGCTGCACTTGAAATTATCAGCACATACTTTAAAATAATTTATTCTGCTAATTTTCCTAAATTCAGATTAGAATTGTGGAATTCCTACGGTAAATTAAAAAAATATCCGAAAAAAACCAAACACAAAAAAACGTATTGTTGCCAGATTGCTCATTCAGAAAAAAAGCACTTTAATCTTCCCGCAATTCAATTGGGAAAATCTTTGGTTCAGCCCAGAGCGCTGAAAAGAAAATTGGCAGCACCGTTGCCGTGACAACGACTACGTAAGCAGCCTCTCCGGCATAGGGAGTATGCAGCTGATACAGCCGATGAAAGATTTTTTAACGGCGGCTGAACTTGAGAACTCGACTAACTGATTGGCTCGGACGAGAAGAAGGGAGGGGGTAAGGAGAATATATGTTTGGAAAACTCTCGACTTTATATTGCTGAATTTATCAAGAAGGTAAGCGTAAGCCTGAATAGACGCTTATGAATGGACAATTACCCATCAAAGTAGTATTGTTTTTAAGTAAGCAAAAACTGGCATTTAGAGAACATGGCGAGCGAAAAAATTCTCTAAACATGGGAAATTTTAAGGAGCTTTTAAAATTATTGATATCTGAATTAAAACAACGCCTTTTTATGGGGACATCACTGACGGATTCGCATGTTTAAAAGAAAGGAGGATTGATTTGACTTATAAAAAATAAGTAAGTTTTCTTTTTTTTTCTTTTCTTCTCAAGTTATCGTTACAAAAGAAAATTCTAAGGAAACTTCGAATCAGACACGGATTAATGCAATTTTGAGGATAAGAGCGGCTGGCTGAAATTTATGTCCATTTTATGGAAGTAAAATAGGAACTCTTACATTTTTTTAATGTAATTTCTTCCCCCCCCCCCTCGTTGAGAGCTTAATCCGCCAGCTTTCGAATTCAGTAACAAAAGATTTTCCAATCCTGTCCGGAGGAAGGGGGGGGGGTTCATATGCTTCCGGATACACTAACAGTTTTGACCACGGGCCGCCACTGAAATTAACTGATATTAAGATTCAAACCAACAGTGTTTTCATGATTTATTAAATATCTGTACCAATTTGATAAGAAATTACGAGGTACAATTAAAAAAATAAATGACAGAAATGATCAGAACGTGTGAAGAGACTACCTTTTTATAATATTTCCGTAGAAGCGTCTTTTTAAGTGTAATCTTATGTGTTTCTTAAGCAAGCTTCGTTTAGAACGACTAGTTTATGATTTACTTTGTATATTTATGCATTAACTGTGATTTGTTTTGAGGTCTAACAGTTTTAATAATATTTAATGAATTTTTAATACCAATAAAGCAGCAAATAGATTTAACATTAACCTCTTCGGACCAGGGGTTAATGTTAAAGCTGGTCTTAATTGAATTAACCGCACAATAATTGTGAAAGAACATTACAAAGTAAATACTAATAACGGAAAAAACACTCAAAATACTAGTGTTAAACAATAAAGTAAATAAAAAACTTTGTAATCTTATGTGTATTTTTTACACAGTTTTTTATTTACTTTAATACTAATAATTTTAAGTTTAAAACAGTTTTGTATATTTTACGGGAATTTGAAAATCAGGATTTTTTTTTATAAAAATCTTGCTTATTTTATAACACGTTTATTCTCTTATTATGAAAATATTCTCATGCATCTAGAATTCACATGCTATAGGAGAGAAATTATTTAGTCAGGTATGAAAGGGTTAACGTAAAATTGTACTAATTTTAGACATTGGAAAACAATTTTATTTTTCTGTACTGATAGTTAAATTTGTCTACTCCATTATATATACTCATCACAGATATCTTGCATATGATATGTTTAAACGATAAACGAATAGCTTAGAAGGAGAATAAGCTTAGTTGCCAAACAAAAAAAAAATTTTTCTGTGCACAATCGGGTTAATATCCGTTAGTTTCCTTTATTCTATTGTTACTTTGTCCTAGAGATAATTCTATGTGATAGAAATTTACCAAGCAAGTAAAATACAACTTTATCATATCTTTTTTTCCTAGTAAACTGCGATAAAAAATCAAGTCTTCATTGCATCCTAGATAGACACATTAATTGTTTTTCTCCCCCTCTGTTTTTAAACATAGATCAATCTAAGATACCCCACACCCCTCTTCCCCCTCTCAAACAAATTAGCCGAAATTGTGTATTGGATATTGCGTACTATCTGTCTCAATGTTATTGAATATCCATAAAACTCCGTTTTTTTTTTAAGTTTTCATAATTAAAAAGTTATCCAATTATATTACAAAAGACTCTCAATCAATCAAGCAGCTTGAAAACGGGTTCGAGTAAATACTTTTTTATTTGGCTGCAGATGGCGCTACACTTATCTCTTCGTTACAGCGCAACCTTGAGATAAGTTTCCTAACAAAAGGAGGAAAATAAATTATTTTATTTTTTTCTTCTTCCCATTTTACAGTTACAGGAACGAGTTGTTACTGAGAAAGCATATCACATAAAGGTGAGTAAATGCTCGTTATTTGTGAGAATACCAGCACTTTATTAATTGTTTTGTAATTAGTTATCGGCTCAAACATACATATACTCTAACCTAATTTTCACTCTTAAGTACTTGACTAAATTTGTACTTAAATTTATTATGAATTATTAAGGAGTAAGCTGCATTTTTTTCGTACCAAGCAAGTCCGGTCCTAGGCGGTGAGCATTAGAGATGAGACGGGCTCAGCCCGAGCCCGAAATTCACGATTGCGTTCGGGCTCCGGCCCGTGAAAAATGTCTCCTTTATTGAGCATACTCCTTGAAACGGATTTTAAAAAGCAATTTATCGAAAAAATAAACGTACTGATGGGATGCTAGGACTTTCAACAAAATAACTGATGGGTAAAAAGCTACCCAGCAAATACACACAGGTTCTCTGAACGTCTATTAACGTCCAGAAGACGTTTTCTGAACGTCTTCTGAACGTTAACAGACGTTCAGAGAACCTGTGTGTGTTTGCTGGGTAGCTTTTTCACATAATTTACTAAATGGTATGTTGTGCTATTTCATTAGCGTATGTGTGTTAAAATGCTGTTCATTCAAAATTTTGGTTTCATTATTTACTGGTCTATCTTAGTTAAATGTGTATGTATTCACATTGTATCTTAAAATATTTTTTAACAGTAATTTTGTTCCTATCAACTAAATTCTTATGCAATAATATATTCTTATGCAATTTCATGCAAATATGCAAATTTCTTAAATTTATTATGCAAAATCTCTTTTCTGGACGTGTTTTAAATATAACATTTTTTAATGTCACTATACGAGATTTAGAACTTGTATTTTTCTGTATCTAATACATCTAAGTACATACGAATGTTTAACTGATGTGAGTACTCCGGAATTTTTAATAAAAATAGTAACATTACTGTTATTATTTGATAAACATGGATTTAAAGAATTAGAAAGTGCATTAAGAGTTTGCAACTATATTTGTCTTTAATTTGCCC
The DNA here is from genome assembly GCA_038373885.1 of Cheiracanthium punctorium. Taxonomy (NCBI): domain Eukaryota; kingdom Metazoa; phylum Arthropoda; class Arachnida; order Araneae; family Cheiracanthiidae; genus Cheiracanthium; species Cheiracanthium punctorium. The sequence continues at coordinate 7,501 of JAWZYV010014369.1, forward strand.
AAACGGCAAAATTTATCGTATTCTATCTATGAAGTAACAATTTTATTTATCTTTAGCTGAAATTTCGGGCTCGGGCTCCGATTTAAATAATATTGCTCGGGCTCGGATTAAAAGTTCTCGGGCTCGGGCTTCAAAAAATGAGCCCGAACTCATCTCTAGTGAGCATGACGACTGCCGCTGGGGAAAAATTTTAGAAGCGGCAAAATCGCCTGAACTTCAGCCTGAAAAGGAAAAAAAAAAAAAAAAACCCTTTGAATATTAGAGTGACATGGAAGGAATTTTATTGTGTTTACCTGTATCGGTAACACGGAGTAATATTAAAGAGAAATATCTAGATAAAATAACACTTTATATTAGTCCGTTGGCAGTAAAAAAGCTAGAGCCGGCCCCGTTCCATTTTTTTTCCTTTGTTTTCATTTTGCACAATTCCATAAATATTTCTTGCAGTTCTAATGAGTTTTTGCTATGTTTTTAAGCAATAAGTACCAGTAAAACGGATTCGAATTTAAAAAAAAATCTTTTTTCCGAAGAAACCTATTGAAGTGACGGGTTGATACATTGAAATAAAATTCTGTGCATTTTATGTTATTGGCTGTTATTATTATTGTTGTTTGGCGGAGGGTGGTTCCAAGCATTTTGCAATGTGGCTGGCACTAAAATATTTTTATAAAACGCTTGTTTTTTTTTTATTCGCCCACATGGAAATTTCAGACTTACGTGTTTTCTCTGTAAGACTAAAGTATGAGTCCCCATTGAGACACTCTTCTACAGTTCAGACTCGCACTAGCAGAAGCTCTTAAAAAGCAACACCCCTTATAAACTGATAATGACAGACTAATTTTGGCTGCATGTTTACCGTTCGTCGCGTGTATTTTTGAGGATCTTAAAGCTTAACATTTTTCAAGCATCGATTTTATTGATCGTTGTGTTCCTCTATACTTTTAGGAAACTTCTTTACCCCAGGCACGTAGCCAGAAAACTTTTTCGAGGAGGTCCCAAAAGGTAGAATTTCTCACCAAAAGCTTAATTATTGATATCCAATTAACAAAAATATATGTTTCGATGTTTGTATGTGTCCTTATGGCAAATCCACGCATGGGAATCTGCCTAGGAGGGGGGTGCCTTGGTCGGAGGACTATCGAAGGAGTTCTAACGCATATTCATTTTACATCTGGAGAAAACCTACCAAAACTCTGACAGCTGTGCAATGGGCCCGGACCCGGAGCCTTCACACATCAGCCGTGTATCATGTTCAATGGGGCTGAACATGTTAACAATCCGTTCAATGTGAACAATCCGTTAGAACATTTCGGGTTCGCACCCGTCGCGCGGGTCTCAATGTAGTGGTTTGGAGCTTTGGTCGGTTTTCTCCAAATGTAACCTGAATAGGCGTCAGAATCCCTAATAAGGCCTCACCATGGTACAGTGGTTATGTCTCTGATAATAGTTGACGGCCGAAGTGTGAAGGTCCCGGGTTCGGATCCCATCTCGCGGCTGTCCATCTAACGGTCTGGGGTTTCGGTAGATTTTCTTCAGATGTAACGCGAATTCGCGTTACAAACCCTTAGAAAGTCCACCTAACATTGCACCCCCCATCCTTGGCAGATCGCCCTAGTGTAGAGTTGCCATAATCACACAAACTAGTCAGACCAGTTATCGTAGGGTAATGAGTTCGATTCCCGACCTACTGCATATATTCATGCAGTGTACCTGCACGCTAAATTCGTGGTTCTGAAAGTGCTCTCTGGGGTCGATTCGAGGGGTACTAACCCGTCATTAGCATTTTACCTTAAATTTTAATTTGCTTTGTACATTATTTTAAGAAGAAAAGTGACTTTCACAAGAATTGTCATGAAAATTCACAAAAATAGACGTTGAAATTCACAATTCACAAAAATGAACAATTTTCACGAAAATGGGACTCCGGAAAAAATTCCTAGATCGACCTCCGAGAAGCTCCTACTTCTGAGGAGTACTTAACTGCGGTAGGAATTGCGAGGACGGGTGGCAAATACAGTGAAATCCCTCTATAACGATATTTTGGGGGTCAAAATAATATATCGCTGTAAAGAGAATTATCGTTATAGAGAGAATCGATATTGGAACGAAAAGACTTTTGTTCTTCATATATCTCATACCCCGCGGTGTCACCAGAAAGTGTTCTGTTTACATTCAGCACACCCTCGCAAGTAATATATAATAAATGAAAGGAGAAAAACATGTTTATAGTTTTCAGTAATTTTCACAACATTCACAAATTTTAGTTAAATACCCTTGCGCCTCGCCAGGGATTCTAGCGGCGATATCTATCTATATAAATAAAATTAGACTTTTGTCTGTACATTTCTTGGAATTCAAAAATTTTGCGATTTCTATTCGTTTCAAGCACCCGGGAATCCGATGCGACCCTCAAAAAAAAGTTTGTCTGTCTGTCATTCTGTCATTCTGTCGTTCTGTCATTCTGTCATTCTGTCCGTGACGCTTTTTACTTTCCGAACATGTACCATGTAAGGAAAGTATTGTAATCATGAAAAAATTCGACTTCGAGATTTTGGTGTTTTTACACGTTTTGAGGGCTTCTGAGTCCATTTATGCTATTTTTACGAGATGTATGTATGTATGTGTGTATGTGTGTGTGTATGTTTGTGTGTGTGTATGTGTGTGTGTGTGTATGTGTGTATGTGAGTGAACACGATAGCTTCTGAGCGGAGCATTCGATTGAGCTCAAATTGGATATATATGTCATAAACCACCGTCGCAAGACCGGTATTGATTTTGGTGTGTATAGGACTTATAGTTTTTCTACAGGGCTACGACAAAGATTTCTTTTACATTATGGCCTATGGGGGGAATTTCTTGAAAGTGCGCTAGCGTTTAAACGGTAAATTCGATTGAGCTCAAATTGGGTATATATGTTATAAACCACCATCCTAAGACCGGTATTGATTTTGGTGTGTATAGGACTTATAGTTTTTCTACAGGGCTACGACAAAGATTTCTCTTACATTATGGCCTATGGGGGGAAATTCTTGAAAGTGCGCTAGCGTTTAAACGGTATATTCGATTGAGCTCAAATTGGGTATATATGTTATAAACCGCTATCTTAAGACCGATATTAATTTGGATGTGTATAGGACTTATAGTTTTTCTGCAGGGCTACGACAAAGATTTCTTTTACATTATGGCCTATGGGGGGAATTTCTTGAAAGTGCCCTAGCGTTTAAACGATACATTCGATTGAGCTCATATTGGGTATATATGTTATAAATCACCATCCTAAGACCGGTATTGACTTCCGTGTGTATAAGACTTATAGTTTTTCTACAGGGCTACGACAAAAATATCTTTTATATTATGGCATAATGGCATATGGGGAGAAATTCTTGTAAGTGCGCAAGCGTTTAAACGGTGCATTCGATTGAGTTCCAATTTGGTATATATGTTTGAATTATTCATCGATTAAAATTTATTTAAATGCTTGGTAATGATCTTAATCGTAAGTGTTCGGAAAGTCGAGTGGAGTCACTCCAGATTTTTTTGTTTAAGCATCACATAAAAACGGCTGAAGCGAATGATATGAAATTGGGTGTCATGATAGGGGGTCACTCAACTTAAAACATAGGCGTCCAATTTTTAAAAAATCTTCATTGGATTTTGAGATTTTGCGAAAATCCTTTCAAACTGCGTAAATTTGTGTTCGAGCATCACGTAAAAACGACTGAAGCGAATGATATGAAATTGGGTGTCCTGATAGGTGGTCACTCAACTTAAAACATATGCTTCCAATTTTTAAAAAAATCTTGATTGGATTTTGAAATTTTGCGAAAATCCTTTCTATCTGCGTAAATTTGTCTTCAAGCATCACGTAAAAACGACTGAAGCGAATGATATGAAATTGGGTGTCATGATAGGTGCTCACTCAACCTAAAACATAGGCGTCGAATTAAAAAAAAATCTTGATTAGATTTTGAGATTTTGCGAAAATCATTTCAAACTGCGTAAATTTGTGTTCGAACATCACGTAATAACTGCAAAGGTGAAAAAATGATATCTGGTGAAATGATAGGTGGTCACTCACCTTAAAGTATAAGCATCTAATTAAAAAATATCGATCAGATTTCGAGATTTTGTGAAAATCGTTTAAAACTAAGTGAATCTTTGTTCCCGCATTACGTAATAACGACTAAAGCGAATGATATGAAATTGGATCACATGATAGATGGTTGCTCAACATAAACTATAGGTGTCCAATTTTTTAAACATTTTTATTAGATTTTGAGATTTCGTGAAAATTCTCTCAAAATACGTTTATATTTCTTCAAACATCACGTAATAACGACTAATACGAATGATACGAAATTTAGTGATATGATAGGTAGTTGCTAATCTTAATTTATAGGCGTTGAATTTTTAAAATATTTTGATTACATTTTGAGATTTTGCGAAAATCGTTTTAAAATGCTGAAATTTTGTTCCAGCATCACGAAATAAAGACTGCAGGGAATGAAACGAAATTGGGTGACATGATAGGTTGTCACTCAACTTAAATTCTAGGCTTCAAATTTTTCAAAAATGTTGATTAGATTTTGAGATTTTGCGAAAATTATTTCAATATGCGTAAAAATTCATTCGCGCATCCCATAATTACGACTAAAGCGAATGAAATGATATTACTTAGTTACTCTCTAACCTGTAATATTTTAACAATACATAAAAATTATAACTTCGCTTTCTTTACTTTGGCAACATACTACATCCATTCTGTGTACTCCTACAATACTGACGGAAGTTCTTGCTTTTTCGAAATTTGCATTCACTAACCCGTCAAGGACGGGTACTTCAGCTAGTAGCTTAAATATTTATAGCATATTTGAATAACAAATACATAATGTCTAAATAAATAATACCTGAATGCCGCAAAAGTGTTTATTACGATTTGTGGTGATTACTATTCATTGTAATAAACAGATATAGCAAAGTGGATATCGCGTTATATTGTGTCCAATAATCATGCATACCGAATTGCAAGGCAATCGTTTGTACGGTGCAGAAGGCCATGCGGCGTAGCGCAATCTAGTGGCGAGTTTTATCAAAACGGATACGGCGAAAATATTTTTCGCATTCAGATATCGATGTATACGAATTTTCATGACTATCAGCTGGACAGTCCTGAAGTTCATGTGTTGACGCAACATCTAGTGGCAAGTTATAGGAAAATGGATAGCGCCAAACTCTTCCCCGTGTTCAAATATCTATGTATACCTATTTTCATAGCGATTATTTGCACAGTCAAGAAGTGATACACTGCAGGGCCATCTAGTAGTTAATTAAAGTAATGATTTGCTACAGCGCCGTCAAGTTTCGAGTTATAGCAAAATGGATAACGCCAAAATATTCTCATTGTTCAAATAGCTATGTATACTGATTTTCATAGCGACCGTTTTCAACTATCTATGTATACCAATTTTCATAACGATCCTTTGCACAGTCAAGAAGTGATACACTGCAGGGCCATCTAGTAAATAATTAAAGTAATGATTTGCTACAGCGCCGTCAAGTGGCGAGTTATAGCAAAATGGATAACGCCAAAATATTCTCATTGTTCAAATAGCTATGTATACTGATTTTCATAGCGACCGTTTGAATGGTCAAGAATTTGGTCTGCTGCAGCGTCATCTAGTGGCGAGTTAAAATAATAATGCATTGCAGTGTCATCTAGTGGTGAGTAACATCAAAAGGAACGCAGTTAGAATATATTCTTCGTGCTCAAATGTGTAAGTATAAAAAATTTTATGCCGATCGCTCGAACGGTATAGAAGTTGTTGCTTTGCAGCGCCATTTAGCGGCAAGTTACCGCAAAATGGATAGTGAAAAATATTCTCCGTGTTCTAATATTCGCGTGTACCAAATTTCATCGAAATCGGTTGGACGATATTCGCATAGCAAACGGTTAAACGGAATAGAATTCAACGTTGTGCTGCGGCACCAAGTGGCAAGTTAAGGAAAACGGATAGCATAAAAACCTTCTCCATCATAAAAGACTTAGGTGAACCAAATTTCATCGTGCAACGGTGCTCAACGGTGCTGGAGTTTTTCAACCTCATAAACACATACCAATATTCATTTTTATCTATAACCAGTGTTATTATATATACGAGTCTCAAATAAAATCCAGTTTCAAATCTAAGCCTCGCCAAAGTGCCAACATATGCCATTTTGCAAGAGTTTTTTCAGGGAATCATTCGAAACATTGACTTAGCAGCAATCAATATGGGAAATGGTTCGACCGCCAAAGAGTAGCACGCATTTATTTGAAAATTGGAATCCCTTAATACAGCCGATTTTTTTGTTAATTATCAACTATAATGTGTTTTATTCATCGTTACTCCGATGTACTAAATGAGAAGATTTCAATTTTCTGAAATTTGGCGGAATTCCCCAACTTAAATCAATGTACTCAATTGGCGAGAATTCTGAAGTTAGATCTCTTGAAATCCCTTAATAACTGCATTATTTCTTCACGGATCATTAAAATTTAACGCTGTATTCTAATAAAACCTTTGCACTTGTTTTCAAAAATCTATTTCCTTAAGCTCTCAATAAATTGCGCCAAGCCGAAAACTGTGCAAACCGCTAGAACGCACTTACTCAAAATCCATATTTCAGCCATTTTATTTTTTCGCCAAACTAAAAAAATTTACACATTAGCCTCGGAAATCTTCAATTCTTATTGTTTTGCGTGTAAAGCATTACATTCCTGCTCTGATTTCCCATGCACACGATATTATAATTTAAAAAAAAAATAACCTTACGAATATAAACTGACAAAAAAAAAATCATTATTATTCTTTTAATTTTACTTTGAGAATTTAAAACATTTTATACGGCAAAATCGCCACACATGGCAACCACGATCCTTATTTCACGCTTTTTTGACTGCAGGGGTTACAATTACGGAAAGATTTTTGCGTGAAGAGCATAAAAAATCTCTTAAATTCCGGGAACGGGTGGACTTTCAAAGTTTTAAAGTGGACTACGATTTATTCTATATAATTTTACATATCTGTGCTAAATTTCAGGCCGATAGGTCCATTTTTGTGGATTTGTATACGAACGACATTTTATTCGGCAAAATCGCCACACATGGCAACCACGATCCTTATTTCACACTTTTTTCACTACAGGGGTTACAATTACGGAAAGAGTTTTGCGTGAAGAGCATAAAAAATCTCTTAAATTCCGGGAACGGGTGGACTTTCAAAGTTTTAAAGTGGACTATGGTTTATTCTATATTATTTTACACATCTGTGCTAAATTTCAGGCCGATAGGTCCATTTTTGTGGATTTGTATACGAATCAAATCCACAAACAAACAAACAAACAAACAAACAGAATTTCATTTTTATTTATAAGATTAACTGAAAATATATACCCATTAATTTATCCTTATTTATTTTGAATTCTGTGTAAAGAATTCTGTGAAAGTGTTTTCAATTTCTGTCCGTTTCTTTAAAAATGTAGCAACAGTCGACTGTAAAAGTCCGTATTTTCTGAAAATCTCAGCTTGCTTCATGCCTTTATCAAAATCTTTTATGTTGAATTTCACTTCGATAGATATTTGCAGTAGCGTAGCTACAATGGGTGACACCCGGGGCGGATATAAGTGGTGTCACCCCCCATACGAGCATTTTTTACCCCATACAAGCGATATTGTTGGAATTTTTGCTGTACAAGCCACCGGGTGTCACCTCTTTGAGGGTGACACCCGGGGCGGACCGGGCCCCCTCTTCCACTGGATATTTGTTTTCTTTTAGCCATTTGCTTTCGATTTTGACTAAACAAACTTCAAAGTAAACAAAACTCACAAGTAATTTAAAATATCCTCGTGTAATAATCGACCTCAATAGGATTTATCAGAGGTTAAAATTCTTACTCAAGTTCAGACAAAAGAAAGTATCGTTTTCTATGTCAGCTCCGGTGAAAGGAATCGTTGACCATTTTTAAAAGAGGGGGGATAGGAATCAAAGATGTGTCATCCAGGAAATACCAACTGTCCTTCCACCTTACGAGAAATGCACTTTCTCATTACCATAGTGTTACATCAGCAAAACGAAACTTAGAAGACGTTCTTTGGCAGAGGCGTGGTCCAACCCGTTCCAACCACATTTTACCTCGACTTTCTTCGTGTAGCTTTCAATGTGTGTGCATGAGTTGGGCTTCTGATGCATCGTAGAAAATATATATATATATATATATATATATATATATCGTAGTAGAGAGAATTATTGTGATGTAAGGGATAATTATTACCATCTTTGTAGAGAGAATTATCGTTTTAAAGGATATCGTAATACAGAGAACTGTTTTACATTAATCTAAAGGGAATTCAGCCAGGACTATGAAAAAATATCGTAATAGAGAGAATTATCGTTATAGAGGATATCGTTGTAGCGAGATTCTACTGTAGTGCTAAAAGACCCTTGCATGTAAACAAAACTATGCAATCAGTTAATTGTGCACTTTCAATTAGGGATGGATCCGAGAAAAAAAAAAGGGCTGTCTCGTCTCACAAAACATGGGTAGAGACCTGTCTCGTCCCGTAAAAATCGGTATATGGTAAAAAGAAACAGTCTCGTCTCGCACAGCAAGTGCAGATCTCTGTTTCGTCATGTCTCTATAGCTACCCATACCTTCAATGAAAAATGTGAGAAAATATCGGGAACATTCGTGAATGCATTTATTTGTTTCTGTTAGGGCAAGCCTACACTAGGGGCATCTGCCTAGGGGGGAGGGTCGTCTTGGGCTTAGGACTTTCCAAGGGATTTTAAACTCCAGACTGTTAGATCGACAGCCGCGAGATAGGATCGAACCCAGGACCTTCACACTTCAACCATCTACCATGTTCAGTGTCTTATTCACTCGGCCATGGTGGGGCCCGAATGTATATAATACCTTATAAGAAATAATATTAGTTAATAAGAATAATATTGCTTAATGTATAATTTTAATAATAATGATAATAATATTTGAAAACATAATTTTAAGTGTAAAGTAATTTTAAACGTAAAACTAATTACTTCTGCGTTAATATGGACAAATTCGAAGGATGATACTGCCATTTATTTATTTCAACGTCTATGCAAAACGTATTAAAACTTACATTTTTTGAGAAAACTTTCAACTGAGAAATAATTTATCTTGTATTCCATTTTATTTGATGTGCGTCTTGTTTCCCTGCAACCAGCGTAGTAATTGATTAAGGTGTTAATGGATTTTCTAATTCTAATACTTTTTTTCGTTTAACTAGAGCTTTATAAAAATCAGATTGCTTATTAGAAAAGCAATTATGCAAAGGTGATTAAAGTTTAAGCTTAATAATTTGACAATTTTTGAAACTAATTACAGTTAACTATAATATCCGTAATTATAGCATAGTTTGAAATGCGCTTTAGCCGCATTTCTTTAAAATAAAATCTGGTCATTTTTCTCTAATGGGGTACATTTCTAAACATTAGAAAAACGTCTAGTAATCATCAGCATTTGTTGAAAATGATAGAAAATGAGGATTCATTGTTAATTAATTCTTTCAAAAATATAGTCCATTCTGAAATAGAGTTGGTTTATCAGACTCCAGTTGTAAGTTAACTATAATCTGTAAAGGTTTTTGCGTTTTTAAAAATATCAAGATAATTGAAAAATTAGAAATTTATTATGTGAAAGTATGTAATGTTAGTATACGTATGAAAATGATTAGGTTTTTAAAAAGAAATATTTAACGAACCATATTTGCATTACAGTGTGATTACAGGGTTAGCGCAAAAGAATGACCAGACTTTAAATATTAATATGTTCAAAAGTACTACACCTATCGCAATGCGTAATACATAAAAGTAAAGAAAAGTACAGTGGAATCTTGACTTACGCGAGGAATACGTTCCAAGGTCCTTCGCGCAAGTGGAAGTTTCGTGTTGTGAAATAGGGCATATATACGTCACACACATAGTTACTGTAGACACTTATAAACACCCCCAAGACCATTTAAAAAGATTTCCTAACTATAATCACTTTTCTACATAAAGTAATAAAGTCAGTCAGACTGGACGGTTAGGGTGCTTTTGCCTTCAGTGATGCTACGAGCGATTAAATAATGTTCGCTGACTTGCTGGCTTCTTCATTAGCAAATCACAAAGACGATATTTACCCCTCACACCACGCACACTTTACTTTTAGCTTACGTTTGTTCCGAGATATTTTACTCGTAAAAAAACACGCGTAATACCTTGTTCGCGTAAGAGAAAGCGCGTTGTAGCGCGTGTCTATTGTATACCAAATTTTGTTTTCAGCTACAAATGTTCGATGTGCGATGTTTTTTTTTACACTACAAACATCGAAATTGTAATCACGTTCCTTCCATGCATTTTTTAGTATCACACTCTCCAATAGTTCCTAATGCTGCACAAATACGTTCCGTATTCATTTAAATCTATTGAAATTTTTTATATCCACCTAGAGTTTCGAATAGGGATGGACGCGAGACGAAAAATAAGCGTCTCGCGTCTCGCAAAATAGCCTAAAAGCTTCGTCTCGTCTCGCAAAAATCCCTATATCGTAATGTTAAAAATGTGTGTCTCGTCTCGCAAAAAAGCTGTAAATCTCTGTGTCGTCTCGCGTCCATCCCTAGCCTCGAATTTGCCACGATCCCAAAAGGTTCGCAATTCTTACACTGAATACCACTGATTTACTGATCAGTGATCAGTGTTTCCCAACTTTTTTACATCTATGGAAGCGTGGAAAATGCATTCGGGCGGACCAACGCCAGCTAAAATTGTGCTATATAGACATGCATTCTATACAGGTGTCCCCAAAAAGGCGGTAATACAGTTTAATTCATTATCTATGAGAGATAAGTGAGTGATGTAAATTGAAAAAAAAAATGTTCAAAATAAGGTAGGACAAAAAGCTGCGTTACGAACAAATTTCTCCCGTTAATTTTCGAAAAGCTACACTTTTTAAATATGTATGCGATCCCCGTACAAAAAATTCCCAGTTAGTAAAATGTGCTGCCTACACTAATGAGGTGACGTAAAATATCAGTCTTCCATCATAAAACGTTTCAGAGAAACAAAGATGATTGGAGGCTATACATGAATTCGAATGCAAACTATTGCTAGAGTGGAAAATTTTCGTAATTTCTATACGACCCCTGATCCCCTGACCCATGCGATCATCCGACGTGATGTTTCCCCCCCCCCTCGAGAGCTATTGAAAAGTGGTTTAGATCAGCACACACTTATCTTCACACCTCTGATACTTTTTAGAATATAATTTTCCAATTTTGTGCATCACCTCATTAATGTATGGGGGCACATTTTACTAATTGAGATTTTTTTTTTTTTTGAAAGCAAGTCATATACAAATTACAAAAGTAACTTTTTGAAAAACTAACGAGAGAAATTTTTTCTTACCCCAGCCCCCCCCCTCCCGTTTTTGAATATTTTTTCAATTTACTTTGTCCACTTCTCTCTTAATAGATAAAAAATTAAAGCTCGTTACCAGCTTTTATTGGACCAGGGTTGGCGCCAGCGGGGGGATCGGGGGAGGGCATGCACCCTCCGTCGGGGATCACTGACCCCCCTGTCGGGGATTTTTTTAGAGAATTTGTTGGTTTAGAAAAACGAAGAAAATTTTGCAACCAGATAAAAAATTGCATTCAAAGTGTCTGACCCGACCGTAGAGGTTCCGTTCACTTCCATTCTCATTCTGCTTGGAATTCCAAGATATTCATATACTGAATATTGATTATCTGCAGCTCGGAGTATGTTTCTCGGGATTCGAAGGAACCAGCGAACAAGATCCACATTTCTAGGGTAAGCAGAGTTGCCCGATCTGCTGACAATTGCCTTCGTAACGACCTTTTTAACTACGACTTTGGTGAAAATCACTGGGCTTTCCTGTTAACCAAGAAGAGATAATTAATGACCAGCTCATCATAATAATTTTTAATATACGAAACCAAAGTAGGAAATTTATCTCTTACTCGAATACTTTTTTGAGAGGCTGTGCAAGTACTGAAACGTAAAATTTGGGGGGTTTATCGTTTGGCCCCCCTGTCGGGGAAGATGGCCCTCCCGTCGGGGAAAGTCTGGTGCCATTACTGTATTGGACACCCAGTATATTAATGCATTCTATTTATTAAATCAAGTGTTATAACAAATATTATTTTTTGTTTGCACGATATGTGTCGCTGATTGTTTTTGTAAAATAAATTTAATATACATCGATCGACAGTAAAGTCTCGCGGACAAATCTGGCTGCGGGAAACATTGTTCTAAAGAATAACGTTGATGCCAAGAAGCCAACAATATTTCCAGCATCAGAAAGGGTCAAAAATGCCTCATCCGAAATTCTCTTTCGCGTTCTATTTTCTCTTCAGACGTTGAAAGATGGTCGAAGCTAATTTATTTATTGACACCTACTGGTGACTGGAATGCACATTTCCGGAAGTGCAATGTGAAAGAGATTATTGTTATTCTCATGCCACGTTTATGAAAGAGGCGTCAATGATGATAAATTGCTATCTCTATGCATTATCCTTTTTGCTATTGTATATTTTTTTAAGATCGCAAAGGCAATTCATACCTCGATTAAAGGGGGAGCATTTTAAGATCAAATTTATACTTTTCAGTACTTCCGTTTATTAAAAAATGCATTCTTATTAAAAAAAATTTTTTTTTTAGTTATCATGTTACATAATGAGCCACTCTTCAAACTGTAAATGATTGATTGTTTCTCATAAATAATTAAAAAAGTTTAGGAGATATACAAGGTGTCTCAAGAATATTGCAACAAAATTATTAACCGGTGTATGAAAACAAAGATTCGTAACATGAGATAGCTATGGGATTCTGAATCCTAATTATGTGTTCTAACTCCTATAAAAGTTTGTCGCTATATTTTTGGATGCCCCATGGATTATAAATAATATGGTGAAAGAGATTATTGTAATTATCATGCTACATTTATGAAAAACGCCTGAATGATGATATACTATTGCTATATGTATATGTTATCTTCTTCTTGTTGTATATTTTTTAAAATCACAAACACAATTTATACCTCGAATAAAGGGGTGAATTGTGGTTATATGCATAATTTTCAGTACTGCCTTTTCAGTACTTTCAGTATTTTCAGTACTTTCAGTACTGCCTTTTATTCAAAAGGCATTTTTATTATTAAAAATTTCTGTCTAGATAGCATTCTACATAATTAGCTATTCTTCAAGCTAAACATTATTGATTGTTTCCGTCAATTTCAAAAGTTTAGGATATATTCAGAGTGCCTCGAAAATATAGGGACAAAATTATTAACCGGCATATGAAAACAAATTTTTTATCATCAGATTGCTATGGTATTATGAATCCTAATTATGTGCTTTAACTCCTCTAAAATTTGTTGTTACATTTTTGGGATGCCCTATGGTGGCAAAAAGCGTCAGAAGTACCATGATAAACTATTCCCAATTTCGCACTCAAGAAACATCTAGTAACCGATGTTTGTAATAAATTGTCATGATGTTTGAACTTAAAACTTTTTTTTCTGGAAATTTAATCAAAATAGTATTTACTACTGTACCCTGGTTTCAAAATTTTTGAATCTTGGCTATACTTTTTTTCTTTCTGAGAGAATTATACTTTCATTTATGTTGAAGCATTTAAAAAATGCTTTAACAATAAATAAATGAAATGTTTCTTTTACAACTGATGCTTTTTGCCAACCGGATTGTGTAGTAGCTAAAGAACCATTCTACCACACCACCGGTCGGGGTTCGATTCCCGACATGGCTGTGTGTCATTTCGTCCATCCCTTCATAGGAGGCGACGTGCCTCTATAATAGATGTTTTTTTAAATAGTACGATCAGCCTGGTAGTGGCCAATGTTTAAAAACGGCTAGTACCAGCCACTGAAAAAAAGGCTTTTATGAAAAATTTAGTTAACATTTTTTATTTAATTTAGTAGCAGAAACTATTGCTACTACTACTACTGCTAATAATAATAATAATTATCGAAAAATAATTCTTTTCATTTAAGTTTTCTAATTTTATTATATTAAAAAAACTTCCCTCTGTTCAACTACTTTATTTTTGCTATGTCAGTTGTACAGGAAATACTAATTACCACTTTTTAAACTGAAAATAATGAATGGTTTAATTTTGTTTAGTGATTTTATTGCAATGATTATTTAGTGTGAATAAAAAAATACATGCCCTATAAGACTTTATAAAAAGATAAATTAAATATGCATCTCAAAATCTCATTTGAAAAATAAACTGTCTGGTAATCCCTGAGTTAAATGCTAATTTCCACATACACATTTAAAGTACACAATTTAAAGCTATACTTAAATTTGCTTGATTTTTCAAAAAATCTAATCTAGCAGTTTTTTTTTCAACTTACCTTATTTGTTTACAAAATTTTCACTTAGAAAATTTTATGATTGATTCACATAAACAATGAAAATCAATGTATTAATGCGCAAAAAGGAAAGAGACATGGTTAATCGTAAATTTGTGATTCCGTTCGATAGATTGCTTCGTTTAGGTTTGTTGAAAGCTATAATTTTACCCTTTTTTTAAAGTCTGTTCCTACACTGTAAGAATTTTACCACTCACATTTCTGTAAAATAATACAGCACAAGTGCTGCAGCTTTCGCGTACAGCGCTGTGTGTGTTGTAAATTTACCCATGAAATGACGCAATAACGTTGATAAGCTTGTCACGAAGAACCTTGTATGAAAAATTGACACAGTCTTTACATCTCAACGTGTTGGTATTACGTTTACCGATATGTTGTGCTGCGATCTAGGAAAACATTTTGCGAATATATCTTGAGCTTTATGTATTTTTATTGTATGTATTTCTAAATAGTGGCTTTTCATCTAATGACATTTCTTAAGTAATTTCCTTTTCAAATTAATTTGAATGATGTGAAAAGCTGGAAAAACATTTTGATTTTTCAAGATTTTCAAAACGTATGCAAATGTTATGTGGGAACACTTTCCCTCTAGCTAAGTTACAGATTTGAACGTTTTTTATTCTTCTAAAAAGTCTTAATAACACATGTTTTTTTTAAATTTCATATTAAACTATTAATTGTTAAATTATATAAAGTCTTAAATAATATCGTTAACTAAACATGAGCTTTTATTGAACCAGACGATCAGTTTTTGTTTAGATTATAAAAATTGTTTTTCATATTATGTCGAAAATTTTGTAGAATTTTCTTTTTTTTTTAAATTTAACTTTTTTCATTTATGAATTATGTTTTATAATAGAATATTTAAATAAATTGTTGATATAACCTATAATCATTATTTTCTTAATTTAAAAATTATGGTTATGGTCGATTTAATTAAAAAAGATTCATAATGTTTATTTTAAACATATAGATTTGTTTTCTCTTTATTTCCAACATTAATTACTTGAGAAAAGGTTTGAATAAGAATATGAACTATTTTAATTACCAGATATATTTTTAACCTTTGATTTAATTAGAATATTTTATAAATTAGAATATAGTTTTGAAAATATCATTTTTTTTTTCAATTATATATCTGATTTATGGTGCGAACGCATGTAATTGATATTTTATATAAATAAAAATCAGTAATAATATTTACTGAAAAAAATAAAGTTTTGTATACCCAGGAGGAAAGATTTATAAAATTCATCCTTTTGCTAATTTAGTGTTTTATAATTAATGAGAGTCCTTCGATTTATGTCATGTTTTAAAAAGAGAAATATTCATTTACTACAAGCTTTACCTATAAAATAGTTACTGTCGACATACCTATACTGTCTTCTTACCTATAACATCTTATGTGTGTTTTTTACAAAGTTTTTTTTTACTTTATCGTTTAACACCAGTAATTTGAGTGTTTTTTCCACTGCCGACATTAGTTATGCAATTTCTCTTTATTTGAAAATTTCAAAGATACAAAAATTTAAATTTTATAAATACTAAAAAAATTATATAATAATATTAATCTTTGAAACACTACAAAATGATAAGCTAGTAAAAACAATATTTCTGGTCAAAAAAATTCTGCAAATCGCTGAGAGAAGCGGTATTCAAAATTGTTTTTTAAAATAAAGTTGTAATTAAAACCACGTGAAGTGATTTTTTTTATTATGAAAAGAAATGATCAATTGGCGAAAATTAAAAATTTAAATGAAAATAAATAAATAAATAAATAAATCAGAGAGCAAATAAGAAGACAGGCAGACAAATTAGTTAAAAAAGTGAACACCGCAGATCAATTAACAAAATTACGTGTTTAAAATTAAAAAAACAGTGTAATCAATGATAATAAATGAAATTCAGAGATAAATTGGTTTAAAATTGAAAAAGAAAATCTAAGATAAGGCATGATTGATTCTACATTCATTACGTACAGTCACTCGCAAAAGTTCTAGAGTAAAAGGAAACTTTCCTGTATTGAAATTAATAAACATTTTGTAAAATAACATACGTAAAAAAGCTATGTATTATTTTCAAAGTTTTAAACCAATTTTACCTTTTAACACCTTTAAACGTTTATTTTATCGTTAAACAAAAAAAGTTTGCGTTACCTTTAAACGTTTTTCGTTGCGTGTTCTTGTTATTATTTATGCTAGTTTAATGAATCTGTATAAATGAAATAAGGTGAGTAGAAGGCTGTTAAGTTGACAAGTCTGTTGCCATACATGCGAAGGAAATTGTGTTTGAATAAAATGATAATTCAGAATTATGTCATAAGAAGTAAAATAATTTTTAATCCAGCTTAATCCAGAAAAGGAAATGTATAGAAATGTCTGAACAAAATGTATAAAGTACACGGTAAAAAAAAAATTCGGAAACGTTATCCCAAAATATGGGGCAGCTCTTGCAGTTTAAAATTGCAGAAACGTTTCCGAACCACGCGGGTAAAGTATTTAGAAAAATTTCTGCATATTTCGGAAAAATATTTACATATTTTCCTGCTTTTTAGGTAAGGTTTCTGGAAAAGATGGGTAACGTTTCTGTATATTTTGGTAAAATATTGAGTAACCTTTCTGTGTATTTCACAAAGGTTTCCGAATTAACGAGTAACCTTTCTGAGTTTTTCAGAAAAGGTAACATGCACTAGATGAAGCGTTTCGAGTAACATGCACTAGATGGCAGCACCAAACTCTAACGGAAGAAGCGCTCAGGACCAAACCCTGGACGTACGCGTCCGCAGGAGAGCACGTTACCTCGACGCTGTGATTTTCTTGCTGGAATTTGCTTTAAAAGTAAACCGACTGCTGCAAAAGTTAGTTGTGCTATAGCTTGTTTTGGAAACTTAAAATTTTTTGGAGTATTTTATAAATGGAGGGAAAATATCATAATTAATAAATATAAATTAAAAATCTTAAATCTTTTTTTTTCCACATAAATTATTTTCAGGAGGATAATGTGCTGTTTTATTTAAGTATTCATCCGTTTTATTTAAGTATTCATCCGGCGACGTCAACTGGTGACTGGTCACAAATAAACTTCGCAGTGACCACACAGTGGAGTTACATCACTCACAAGTTACCAGACCCTTGTTATCGCATGGGCAAATCGGGACTTTGCCCAGGGGCCCCAGTTTCAAATGTTGTTCTGAAATATTCTTTTATATGCCAAAATTTTATGAAAAAGAAAACAAATTTTATAGATGGGGACCCCAAATTCATCAATGCCCGGGGCCCCTGTTGGTCATAATCGGGCCCTGCAAGTTACAATGTGACAGTCCTGTGACAATTGTGACCCTCTGTGACGTCACAGCGACTCTTTTGTGACCATCTGTGCTATTAGGGAAGACGCGTTCACTCTTATCTCTCTGTCTCTTGGCACTTGGCACACGCGCGCGAAGTCCCAAATAAAGATTTCCTTTCCCAGTAAATATTTTACGCCGAAATGTGGGTTATGTTTCCGAAATCGTGAGTCGAGTAGAGCATCGGTAGGTTACGCTATACTTTCGGAAACCCTTCTGCTGTAAGTATGTAACGTTTCTGAATTTTTTTTTTCTGTGTAGCGAGCTGTATCGTCGGTTGATAAGTTTATAAAATACGGTTTGCATATAAATCACTCATAATAAAATATTTTTTGAGTCGCTTTTTTAATTATCGATCTAACATTCTTTGGATTTTTTTAGTGAAAATATGTTAATATGTCTCATGCCCCTGAAAAGAACGTGTATTTCAGATTCGTTATATTTTTACTAAAATTTGATTCTTCTTTGTACTTGAGCTCCACTCTAGTACATACTTGGTGGTTACAATTGAGCTTCCCCTATAGGCAGCATTCTGCAGTTGTAACCAGTGAGCAGATTACTACCAAATTTGGCACATGGACTGTACACAAGATGCGCTCAAGGGAATTTTCAGGACCTTTAATTTAAAAAATTTCCACTAGATGGCGCTTTGCATGGTGAAGTTAGCTCAAATTAAGGCTCAAATAGGATGTATTCAGCTACGTCACACTTGATATCTAGCAAAACTAGTTTCAAAATGCAGACGACAGCTTTGTACAAACAAACCTCTGAAGTTGTACTGTGCGCTGATATATTAATAATTTAAAAGCAATTTAAATTTTGTAAAAACGAATTCAAATTATTATATTAATTTGGAAAAGATAGTACTAAAAAGTATTATGCTAATAAAATTGGAAAAATTGCATAGATTGATCCGTATACTGATGATTCGTACAAGGAAAATATATGTATTTGGTTCGATACTACTTACATAGACAAGTGTCATTGTCTGGTTTTAGCTACATCTCTGTGACACGTAATAAAAGCTCGCTTACAAGTCTTCAAAACCCTTTCACAGCCATTTTACAATTGGACTTGAATGTAAAAAAATGATGGTATGGCGAATATCCAATCAATGAACTATTATGAAAGGGAAGGTAAGCAAACACATGGGTTTATATTAAAATACTGAATTATTCATATACCCCAGACAGCACAGCAAACTTGCATCAAACTTGCAGTAAGCTTGATTTATCAAGTCAATAAGCTTGAATTAAGCTTGAAAATTTCAAGCGTGTAAGCTTGATGCAAGCTTGAATCAAGTGTTCTAGTTTACACTTGCCCAGCTTGCATTAAGCTTGACATTTCAAGCTTAAATTTTTTTTTAAATACACGGGGCGCCCGCTGGCGAACGCGCCCCACATGATTTATTTTTCCGCGCATTTTCCCCATCTATGCTGAAATTTTAAGTTATTTTAATCTGTTCCATCAAACGTCGACGGCTGGGTTCGATCCCTGGAACTTTAGGCTGCAAGGAACGCGTGCTAACCGCTCAGCCATTATTGCCTCGGGCAGCTGTGACTAAAGTTTGAAGTGACTGTTGTCACGCCAGATCGATAAGTATGGGCGATGCTGATAAGTTTCTTTTATTTTTCCATGGGATGAATCAAAATTTAAATAATGTTATGTGTGATTTATAGACTCTACTAATAGGGAAATAAGCATAATATAAACTTAAAAGCAGGACACGTTTTAAAACTTTCAATATCGCAACACTCATCGTTGAGCAATACTGCTGGCCAAAATCGAGACAAACGACTGATTTTGAAATCAATTTCGTAGTATAATTGTATTTTATTTTGAAGAATTTCCATATTTGGAAATATGGAATGGGTTTACTTACTTAACACAAATTTTGTGTTAAGTAATCTGAAATCAAAGAAACAAATAGTTAAACGTTACTTCGAAAGGCTATATCACAGTTGCTAACATGTATGGAATACAAACACGTTAGTCATTTTTGTAAATATTTCTTAAAATAACAAATAATTGAAAAATTTTGCTATTTTTTAACGCTAAAAATTCTCTTTACAAATGTGGTTATTTTCCTACATATTGGTATGCTATATCGATATAGAGCATTTCGAAGAATTAAAAATAAGTTTAAATTAATTATACAAATGTAAATTTGAATTATTTTCATTGTTCATACTTTATAATTAAAATACTATTTAACTTCTGAATTTTTTTTATCCTTTGTAATTTTATTTTAAAATTACAAAAGTGTAAGATGAATGATTTTTGGGCCCTAAAATCTGTAGGCCCTGGGCAGTTGCCCCGTTTGCCCTGCCGGTAATATGGCACTGGTAATAAAATAAAACACATCTTTTACGAACTTTCAGCAAATTTGAGGACGCTAGACAATTAATGTCCATTCTCTTTCACAGATGGCGCCATCACTGCGCACTTTGCAAGCTAAAATCCAGCTTAAGCCAAGCTTGCATTGCTAAGCCAAATGTCAAGCTTGATTTAAGCTTATGTGCTGTCTGGGACATATCCAAGATTAAGTTACTTGTTCATCAGTCAAAAATATACGCTGTACTCTTTAATACTTTATAAAGCAGACAGTATCATAATGATTTATTGATTAAAATAATGAATGCCAAACGTTTTGGTACAATAGATTTTTGTTAAAAACAGCTGAAGAAAATGGGAAGTTTCTAAAATACAAAGTCTAATGCAGTTTTACTCCTTTATTTAAAGTCATTGGACAAAAACCGAAACCAAATGTTAAGTCTCTTGTATTTTAATCCTTTATTTAAAATTACTCCAGCAAAACCGAATTTTTTCGCACAGAACGGTTATTACAATTTATTACGGCGCACAACACCATTATTAAAACTTATTTGTCAAGCTAAACCACAAATATACCGCTTGTTTACATAAAATGAACGCACTGATACGGTTTGTTTGTACAAAACTAGCTTACGAATTTCACCGCTGCGTGGCGCTCATACAATTATGACGTCAGGTGAATACTCCCTATATTACCCAAATTAGTGAATAAATGCCCAAAAACTATTGAATAAACGTTAAAACTGTTTGTATATTTCAAATTAGCCCTTTCCATCATTCAATTTGCCGTTTTTCATGAAAAACGCCACCTAGTAGACATTTTTGGAACCGATTTTGGTTACCGATATACCGATTTTGGTTACAATCCGTTCGCCCGTTTTAACCATAAAGCACTGCTGTTCATGGGGGGAGTTAAATTATAACCATCCTGTATATTTCCTAACTTCTGCAATAGGTTCGGAATAACTTTAGAGCTACAATAATTTGGGGGTAATCGCTGATCATTCGAATTAATAATTCACTGCTAGTGACATACATATTATTTAATAGCATACTATAATATTTAATAGTGCATTCGACAGCATCCTCTCTACAAGCAGATGAAACAGAAGTGGAGATTTGTTCTCTCACGCAACTCGTGTAGTCTTGTCACCTGTTATTACATTTCTCCATCCGTGAAGAAACATTTACATAACTGACATTTCACAATGGATGGCATTGAAATGCAGGAAATATCCGCCTGGTTCAAGTATGAGCTCAGCTCTTTCATTAATAGATCGACAATGACTTGCAGATCTGTGTCTCAGTTTTTGCATGGGTTATTTTTGCGTGATATTATTATAGTTTATCATTCATTCCAGAGAGATTGCATTTAAACACGCAAAATATAGGGGAAGATGGACTAAAACGACCTCCTTAACGGAAAAATTTGCATAAAATAACATAAATGTTTAAATAAAGCTTTGGCTCTCAGCTATAATATTTTACACTATATTTTGCATCATAAAATATTTTAAAAGCACATTGAGTTATGAAAAAAAAAATGGAATTTTGTAAAAGTGTCCGAAGGATCATTTTACTCAACCAAAGGGCAAAATGATCCTTCATTTGTAAATAATTGTAATTTGTTTTTTTTATCGGCAAAATGAAAGATGTAAGAATAATTATGGCTATACACAATGAAATAAAATAAGTTTCACAATCATATAATGCATAATTTATTTTATGAAAATTAAAAAAAAAATTAAAAAAAAATTTGTCACAAACAATAAAATGGATTATTCAAAAATATAATTCGAAATTTATGACCTACAATAAACGTAGAAACAAATTAAATAATGGAATGGGGAGACACGCATCTTGATGACGGTTGAAGGGCAGCCATGATGGCTCAGACACGGTACTGGAGTTTTTTCAGTCGATGGATCATTTTATCCAGCAACATGGCTGCCCACTTTAGGTCATATTACTGGATGACGCAGAGAAACATAACAACTTTAGCAAGTGTAATTCTCAGCTAAAAACATACTCCATAAACCAAGTCATATTTCTGTACATGAAAGGACTGTGTATCTAAAGAAATAGGAAAGTGCTTGCCTTATAACAGTTTTCGTAAAACCCAATTTTTCGAAGAATTCTATTTCGACACGTAATATTGTGACCGCTTGAATACTGCCATGCCATTGCTTCTTCTTCATTTGGCACAACTAGTTTATGTGTTTTCTGGTAGATAGCGCTACCTGTGTCTAAGAAAACATATGTGGATCGTTTTGCCCGCTAGGATCATTTTGGATCGCCTTCTCTTAACTGTAATTCCGTTATTACTAAACTTTTTGAAGCGGAATCATTTTTACATTGATATAGAAGAACAACTGGTTTTACTGCCCAGCGTTGAAAAAGCGCAGCCGTTGCCATCACTCGATTTAACTATCAGCAACATGTCTGTCGATTAATCGTCACGGAACTAGAGAATATTTCTGAAAAAGCTAACTGTGCAGCCGCACGATGTCCAAAAAGTTCTTTAGCTGTATGGCACGCGATTGGTGACTAATCGACTGCCACATGTTGCTGGTAGTTAAAGCAAGCGATGGCAAGAGCTGCATTTTTTCAGCGTTGGAGTCTATTAAAATTTGTTTCTTCGTTTCGCGATCATATATCATTTCTACATAATAACATAAAAAACGTAAAAATAAAAGTTTAAACATCATAAAATTAATAAGGGTATACGAAAATAATGGTGAACAAAGTTTCTAAATTATAACTGTTAGGTTAAATAACATGCTTAGCAATAACGATAGCAATGAAAAAGTATGATACTAGTTGTGATGGTAATAAATGATTCATATAGTTATAAATGGCATAAAATAAATGGAACAAACTGAAAACAGCATTGTGTAGATGACCTGTTTTTGACAGACGAAAGAATGAAAGTGTTATATAGCTACCACCATAATGATATTGGCTACAAGGAAAAATTATCTAGCCAAGCAAACCAAGAAATGAGAAACAAAAAATGGACAGAAAGTACATAAAAACTAAAATGAACATTGAGATTAAATGCGTCTATCGGATTTATCGGTTTGATCTCACAAACTCGCTAATAAATAAACCTAGAAATTTAGGATAACTTAAAAGGAATTTTGCCAGTATAAACAAGGCATATAACGACTATGGGTATGGGGGGGGGATCCTCAACTTGTAAAGCTGGATATAAAAAGAATGTAAAAGTGTTTTACAAACAAATCTATCCACTTCAAAATTCTTTATTTCTACCCAATGAAATTCTATTTTCATGTTCTAAAATAATGTCATATGATATGAACAACTGTTTTATTTTGTCTTAATTCGCAAAGCGTAAATGATATAAGTCAGGAAGAGACATTGCTGGATCTTTGTTTTACACCAGGGAGCAACGTAGGAGGCGATAAGGTGAGGCATTGTTCGACATTTGCTCACGCTGCCGTCTAAACGTCTTTTAGGAATGGGGGAGACGTCTTTATTAGCACATAGAAATTCCTTTGATCTGATAGAAAAAAACCGACTTTATCTGGATCTGGGTTGAGAATAGCCAGAAGCACCACCTTTTGCCGTAGACTTACAGGGGATCGTAACAATGGGACTGAAGTTATTAGGGTGTTTGTGCATACCGTTTTCTCCTACTTTAACGATAACGCTATCCTCTATTAAGAAATTTCGAGCCAATCATGAAACTTACTTTGTATGTGCACATGCGCTGTACTGCACAGAAGCATTTTACGTTAGCGTTACCGTGAGTGAAACCGCTGTGCACAAACCCCCTAACGTTGAAGTATCATTAGCCGTATCGCTTCCAACGTCGGTCGCTAGTGTATATCCAGCTTTACCCGCAAATGTGCGCTATCAGTAACGGCCCGAAATGTTATCCGAGACAGTGAGTGGATCTCAAAGGGTGTGTTCTGGAAGATTCTTTAGTGTGTCCTATAGTTCATATATTATTATCTTGTACATAAACAAAATCCTTTCAATAATAGCTTAACCTTTAACAGTGCATTTTTTAAAGAGGTGAAATACTTATATTTTTGTAATTTTCGACGATCAGAACTTCGGATTGTGATTAGTTAGATTCGAATAGTGGACTGGTACATATATCAGCACTCAATACTTTAAATACTAAAATGCCAGGATAAAAAAAAAGAAAGTTTTTACATTTTCTGGCAAAGCATTTCACCGTTAAGTCAGAATAATAAGTCACTTCCAATAATAGTTTAACTTTTAAAAATTAAAATTTAGAAGAAAAAATACATTTCTAATTTTTCATCCCGAATTCGAAGCCCATGAATAGAAACTTTAAGTGATTTTGATTTAACAATGGCAAAAGAGCTGGCTGCTATATCCACACATCGTAAATTCAGGATTGAGGCTGAGGATTTACTAAATTTATTATAACATTTCTTAGATATTTGTATATATTGAGGATAGAGTAAGATTTTAATAACGGCCTAACTTCAAAAAGTTTGAGAACCGTTGATCTAAGGCATTGGTTCCCAACCGGTGGTTGGGACCGGCTGGCGAACGGTCAGGAGTTCCCGAGGGGTTAAAAGGCTTCGTGAAAGTAACATCCAAACACCGACTACACAGGGCGGTTTGCCATTTTCTTTCGTATTTTCGAAAGGTTTCGAAAGGAATAAAGGTTAAGAACCACTTATCTAAGGTAAGCTAGGAACGAAAAGTTTGCAATATCGAAAATTGTCTGTCGAATAAAGGATGTGTTCTAGTGTCAAAGGGTTTTAAGTACTTGAACTTGTGAATTTAAAGTAGTAATTAATGAATTTTTTCTAAAATGTCTTCGATGAAGATTTAAATTAGTTATGTGTTCACTTTTGTTAAAACGCATTTAGAAGAAAAATGAACGACTGCTCCATAGGTTGAAAATCTACATCATTCAGAGGCATTGTTTTAAGGATGCTTCAATGGTCATGATGAGAATATTCATTTTCTAACGGCTTTTTATACGCTTTTCAGGAGTAGCTTTTTCTTGCAAAGTGTAACATAAACAGACTGTAACCATTTGAATCGGTATTTTCTTTTTTTCAAACATGTTTTGCCAATATATTTATTACCTTGTTTCTAGTGTTTGTACACCCTATTTTTTCTTAGCACAGGGTGCTTCTTTAATTGCAGAGAGCACGGATGGAAAAAATAACCCTCAGACCAGATTATCAAAAAGTTGAAGGCTTACTCTTTCCCCGATTTCCAGTTGAACATATCAGAGAAGCACTGAACTACAAAGCGAGACCAGACGACATCTTCATTGATACCTATCCCAAGTGTGGGACAACTTGGATGCAGAACATAGTTCTATACATTTTCCGAAAAGGTCGAGAATTGAAAGAGCACGAGAGCTTCCACACTTACTGTCCCTTTATTGATTGCCACGGTAAAGTTGGCATCGAGAACATGCCTCGGCCTGGAGCTTTCAAAACTCATCTCCCGTTCACCCACGTGTCTTACTCCCCAGAGTCTAAGTATATTTACGTTTTAAGGAATCCTAAGGATTGTTGTGTTTCCATGTATTACCATACTGTGAGGTCTCACCATAGGGTATATTCCGAAGCCACATTCGATGACTTCTTTGAGCTGTTTATGGCTGGTGAAGTGCAATACAACGACTATTTCGATCATATTTTATCCTGGTATCCCCATTTGCACGACAAGAATGTGTGCTTCACAACATACGAAGAGATGACAGAAGAAACTAGGAATGTAATCCTCAAAGTTGCTTCGTTCTTAGGGCAAGATTACGTGGAGGCAATTGAAAAGGACAACAAAGTCTTGAATAATATCCTTCGTTTAACTGGGTTCGATTACATGAAAGAACACTTGTCAGAAATATTTAAAAAGCCTGTAAAACCAGAAGATATACATTTGGTTGCCAATAAATGTAAAGATGAATCTTCAAGGAAAACACCAGCAGAGTTTTTGAGGAAAGGTATCGTTGGTGACTGGAAGAATCATTTTTCTGCTGAGCAAAGTGAAAGGATGAACGCTAAATTTGCTAAAATAACTCAAGGAACTGAAATTTATGAATTGTATAAACATTATATGTTCCAATAATTAAAGTCATAATAACATATTTAATATTATTGATCTAGAGTGATAATTTGTTAACTGATTTTTTTCCTATTTGAAACTAGAGTATTTAATGAGTAACACAAGCTCTTGCTAAGTAATAATAATTCTTAAGCGAGAAGAACATTTGAAGATGTTTGATACAGATGCTTGATACCTCTGCCTCACTGAAGAATTTGCCTATCAGCAGCTATAACATGCGAAATGCTTGCATTTCACATGTTATGAATTTTTGACGAATTTTTTCTACTGTCTCCCATCACATAGTCTCATTAAAGTTTCCTGCAAATTTGGCAGCATTCTGGCGGAGTTTCCGCTACACACCATTTTAAAAGAAAAATGAACACTCCATACTTGAGTCTGTTACATATTTTGCTAAAATTTTCAGGACTAATAATGCATCTGACAAACTTCTAAGCTGTCGCTAGAGTTTAAAAAATGATACCACGTAAATAGGTTTCTATTGTTTATCGTACTGATGGTTAAATTATTATATAAGTACGATAATTACAGCTTGGTTGGCAACTATGATTGACAACTTCATTTGCTTGAATGTAATTCACACAGTGCAGTCAGCGCTCTTTATGGTACGCTGTTTTTCGTTGTTTAATAAAATCTTAAGTTTAACAAACTTTGACTCACCCACTATTTGTCGTTCAATGAAAATGAGATCGTTCTCTGAAAACATCTTGGCAGCGCCCATGGGAAGATATTTTTAATTAAATATAATGCATAAACATGTTTAAAAGTAAGTATTGACATATAGTACATACAACAAAGTATTAACATACTGCATAGTAGTTTACGTCATGTATAAAATGAAAAAATTATTAAAATTATTAAAAGATATGTGACTGGAGCTCGGCAGAACATTAACAAACATGACTGTCTCATGAAGTAAAGTAACATATGTGTCAGCATGCAACTAATGAGTGTATCTTTCGATATTTTAGAAAAAAAAAAAATATTTGTATGAAACGAGAAGACACAAATTATGAAACAAAATGCTTTCGACTGAACAAATATACAAAAAGTTTTCTGTAAGAATTAATTTGGTGTTACGTTAAAAAAATGTGAATAACTTATGCACCAGGATTAATAACTTATGCACCCAAAATTTAAAAAGGAAGAGATTATTTTGAGTTACTGTAATAAAATACATGGTGCTTACAAAAAAGTATAACATACAGCATTTATTAATACAAAATGCTTTTCTCTCGTAGGAAATAGTTTTGATTTCAAAAATCAAGTCTTGCTAAGTATAATAGTGAATAACTATAATCTTTTGAAATGTGTTTTATCATACATGTTTCATCGGTTAGTTCAGTGCTTGGTTTCTCATGTTTGTGTATGAAGCTGTTTCTTAGCCATGGTGCTTCTTTAATTGCAGAACCCAAGGATGGAAAAAATTACCCTCAGACCAAGATACCAAAGAATTGAAGGCATCCTCTTCCCTCCGTTTCCAGATGATCACATTAGAGAGGCATTGAGCTACAATGCGAAACCGGACGATGTTTTCATTGCCACATATCCTAAATGTGGAACGACGTGGATGCAGAATATCGCTCTCTACATTTTCCGGAAGGGTCGAGAGGTAGAAAAGCACGAAGATATTCGCAATCTCTGTACTTTCATCGAGTGCGACGGTAAAAAAGCCATTGAAGATATGCCTCAGCCCGGAGCTCTTAAAACTCATCTCCCGTTCACCCACGTGCCGTATCATTCAGAAGCTAAGTACATTTACGTCACCAGAAATCCTAAAGACTGCTGCGTTTCACTCTTCTACCACACCGTTAGAGGTCAGCATGAGACATATTCTCAAGCCCTATTCGACGATTTCTTTGAGCTGTTTATGGCCGGTGAAGTAGAATACAACGACTACTACGACCACATGCTATCCTGGTATCCTCACTGGCACGACAAAAATGTCTGCCTCACGACGTACGAGGAGATGAAAGAAGATACTAGAAGCGTAATCCTGAAAGTTGCCTCGTTCTTGGGACAAGAATTCATCGAGGCCATTGAAAAGGACAACAATGTCTTGAATAATATTTTGCATTTTACTGGATTTGATTACATGAGAGAGCACTGGTCAGAAAAGCCTATAAAACCTAGACATGTAGATTCTGGGAGAAGTGAATCGCCAGATAAACCCCTTAAGAAAGGAAAAGGTCATAAATTAAGAAAAGGCATCATTGGAGACTGGAAGAATCATTTTTCACCAGAGCAAAACGAGAGAATGAACAGGAAATTTACAGAAAAAACAGAAGGAACTGAAATCTATGAGTTATTTAAATCTTACGTTTTCGAATGATAAGCATTTCCAACGGCTTATTGAGCATCACGGAGCTAATGTAATAATTAGAGACTTTAAATGATTTCTATGTGATGAAATTATTAGTTGATTAATAATTTTACATGATTAGCTGTTTAAAAAATTGGATTAACACTTTCTCCTTTTATGTAAACGATGATAAAATTTAAATGGAAGAATGGGCAACGAACACAACGGAATAAATCTTATACGTATGAATGTTTTACTGTTTACTTATTTTAAAAAAATTTTCATTTAAATATTTTCTTTGCATCAAATAACTTACAGTGATTTCTTCTTCAAATATGCTGTTTGTTGATTTCTTTTTCTTTTTCCTTTTTTTTGGTTATTTTTTAAATTGCACCTATATTCTTTCGATTTACCAAATATCAGAGGAATTGCAATATTGTTGGTGTTTTCACTGATATGTGAGGGGAAACTTTAAAACATGTTTGATATTTCATATTATGAGTTGTAAATGTGCAAAAATAACTTATTCTTTCAATTAACCAACATTTTATGAGACAATACATTTTTCATTAAAATATGCCTTAAAATAGTTTTCTTATCTGTCGGTCTGTGTGTTCGCGATACGCACATAGGCTGTTAGTCAGATCTGGAAAAAGTAGGCACACTGGTTAAATAGGGCAAGAGAAAGCTATTGGGGAGGGAAAAAAAATTAACCCGATTATTAGTTCTTTAGTTATTTTATGTTTTGTCCATTTTTCGCGTATTTTGAGTTAGCGCGATCTAAGTTTTCGTCTGAACTGTGTACTTTACATCATTGGAAAATGCAGAGAATGCTTTTTTAAATAACCTATGCTGGAAAATCGTATCTAATTAATTTTTTAACGAATTTTTAAAGCGTCACCAAAACATCAAGATTTTGCGGTCATTTTAACTTTGTATTTCCATAGCACAACTATTTATGAACGGATCCTTTTAAAAAGCTAATAATCCTAGGTATCAGACATTTATTAACCAGATATTAAAAAAGTTTGGAAACCAGATATTAAAAAAGTTTGGAAAAAATGAAATTTACATTGCTTTTTAATTTAGTAGTTGCGGATAATTTCCCTTCTCTTTCTTCAAATGCGGAACCAATTTGACGAGGGCTGTAATTGTTACGATTTAGTCCACAACTAAAATGCACATCAAGTCGAAATATGTAAATTTTAAATATATAATCGCCGTAGATTAAAAACAATACTACTACCTTTCCTACTTCAATTAACTACCGAACGAAAAAAGTTATCTCATGCTCAGCCTGCAACATTCCCAAAAGCCTAGTAATACTGGAGCGATATTACTACGGTATACGTCTCATAAAAATAACTGTACAATATTATCAGTGCACCGTAATATAGTAAATATTAGAAATACTGCTGATATAATCTTATTATTAGACTATCGGAATTCAAGAGATAATACAATTTTCTTATTTATTTTAGGGAAGGGGAATTCCTACACTCACTTTTCGGAAGGAAATATTTGCCGACAGAAAATAAATGTGTTAATCTGAAGTTTTGTCTAATGCAAAACTACTCGTATTTATCGCTCTGTAAACATATTTGTAGTTCAGAGTAAAAATCTGAGTACAAGTCACTTCGGAAAGATGCAATTGTTGTGTCTCTAATAAATGTATAGGGATAAACGCAAGAACAAAAACAGGCCTGTCTCGCCTCGCAAAACAGCTGCAAAGCTATGTCTCGTGTAATAAAATCTCGTCTAATAGAAATGATAAGAGTGTCTGTCTCGCCTCCCATGAAAGAGGTAAATCTATATTACGTCTCACAAAATAGCTGCAAAGCTATGTCTCGTCTCATGAAATCCCAATTTAATAATGATAAGAATGTGTATCTTGTATCGCCTCTCTTTCCATCCCTAGTTATGTGAGATCTGTATTTTGACACAATTTGCAAATTGAACTAAAAATAAGAAACCAACCCTCCCCCCTGAAAGAGACTTATTAAAAAGCACTTAAATTGCGCTTATCTTGCTTTTGTCGCATTCAAAATCTTATGCAGCCTTTCAACTATCATCGAAGACTTCACTTTCTAAGAAATGATTAAGGCACAAAATTTGATGCAATAAAGTACGGACATCTACAATTAACATCTTGAATGGAAAATCATTAATGATGAAGATTTACTGTCAATTGTGCATTAATTTAATTTTGTAGATACTATAATTAAAATAGTCTTACTTATAGATACAACTTGTATTCTAGTCATAAGAATGGCAAAATTAATATTAAAAGACGGAAGCACCAATCAATAGACGGTGTCCTCCTCTCAAAATTTCCACCTGAACATATTCGTGAAGATTTCTACTATGAACCGAAGCCAGATGGCGTCTTCATCGATACGTTTCCTAAATGTGGAGCAACCTGAATGCAAAACATTGCGCTCCATATTTTTCCAAAAGGTAAGAAGCTTGAAGATTTCAACGATTTCCATAGGCACGGCCGTCTCATAGAGAATAAAGGGTTAAAAGGCATAGAGAACATGCTACTCCCAGGAGCTATATGAAAACTCATCTTCCATCTACGCATGTTCTTTGTTTTCCTGATGCGAAATACATCAATGTCTTGCGAAGTCCAAAAGACTGGTATCAATGTACTACCATACTGTAAGGGATCCGGTAAATTGCAACGCGAAAGCAACATTCGACGATTTCTTCGAAATATTTATGTCTGGAGAAGTTGAATACAACGACTACTTTGACCATCTGATGTCATGGTACCCTCATCGACTTGATAAAAATGTGTTGTGTACGACTTACGAGCAGATGACAGACGATCTCAAAACAGCTTTGAAAGTCGCTTCCTTCTTGGGCAAAGTGTACATCGAAGTTACCCCCAGCAAGACAACAGAGTATGAACAACATCCTGAGGTATGGAAGTTTAGACTATATGAAAGAGCACCAGGGGTGGCTCCAATGGGGGGTCCGGGGGGCACGTGCCCCCCCCCCGTCGGGGAACTTGTGAGCCCCCATCGGGGCTATTTGGTTAATTCGTCGGGGAATTTTCATAAGAAGAAATCTATATTTTAGCTGAGTTTTAATTTTGATTTTGCGATTTAAAAAAATTAATTTTGTACTTTTTAAATACACGTGAAAGGCAAATGAGTATTGGAGATTGAAGCGGAAATGTTTACATTTCTGGGAGATAGCTCATTGGGGGGGGGGGGGGTACATTCCTCAGAACTTCTGAATAATGTCTAAAACTACTTTCTGTTTTCATTCATCTCTGCGATCCTTTTCATGTCGAAAAACAGCCACTTCCTACATCTTCCAATACTGTGATGTGTTGATGAACTGCAGGGGAGACTTCAAATTCGAATAGTGTATACTATAAATCTGTGATTCCACTCTCAGGGGGCATTTTACTGGATTTGCAGCAAGACATCAATCTTAAGGTAACAAAAGTGCCAGTCTATTCTTCAAATGACAAATTTATGAGACCACATGTGCGATCACTTTCTATTCGAGGCTCTTTTAATTGCTTAAACGATTGTGCATTTACTCGCCGACACCATAGAAAAGTACAATATGGGTGTGGGTGGTCGGGATGGGGGAGACAGTGACCGTTAATTAGACCAGTCGGGTAGATAAAAAATTTCGGGGAAGGGAAGTATGGCTTTGCTTACACAAGCAAATGGGGGATGTTCTTTTTTCCAGAAATACGGTTTTTGTATTTTTATTGTTCCTCAATGACAGAATGATGAGAAAGAAATGGTTCGTCGAAATATCCCGTGTATTTTTATTTTTTCTTCGCAAACCCATAGTACATCACTTTTCCAACACTTGTTATTGTGCATTGTGCCAGTGAGTTAGACAGAGTTTAGAATAGAGGGCATTTTTTTTTCTTGTTACGGCAGCATAGCATATCATTGTGAAGTTTAAAAAAGTTTAATTTCACTTTTGGCTTTATGTTTCCTAAAAAGAACATCGTCGGTGCCAAAAGCACAAGATATAAAGTATAGTGTGCTTTATGTCGTGATATTTTTGATAATGATTATGTTAAAAAAAAAAACATAGGATAACTAAGCATTCAGATCTTCATAAACAAAATCGACTGGCGCCTGTTCAAGTAAGTTATATGTAAATTACATTCATATATATATTTTAAATGCGTTTAAAAGCTTTAATTAATATATGTTATTATTAAAAATATGGTCAGTTTATTTCTCTAAAGCATTGAATTATATATTCTAATCACTTGCTTTTTGTAATGTATTTGTACAAATATACTATGCCCAAGGGCGGATCCAGAAATATTTTTCAGGAAGTGTGCAAAGCTTGAATACCAATTCAGAATTGCATGAACGTGCAATTTTATTTTAAGCGTATTTTTACTAGTGTAAATATTTTCCTCTCGGGGATTTCGCGTCCCTGCGCCCTCGCCCTAAAACAACCCTTGCCCCGCCCCCCTTATAAAAAAAGAATTGAAACTATTTTGGGCACAAATTTTGAATGACCACATTCTGCGTTATTTAAAAATAAAAATAATTTAAAAATAAGGCACATATTTCAAAAACTGAGTCACTTGTTCTGTCTCAGAAATTTTAAATTACTACTTTAATTTATTAACAGCATTTTAATGATACATATATATCATTCAATGTCCTTATACATGGATGCTCGTAATGGTTTGGAGTGCACTTTTAATCATGGCTGCGGACCCAGAGTCATAACTTTTTGAGTTGAATCTGGAGTAGAGGTCGGACTTTTTGACCTCACATTCTGATTCTATGAAATGTTGTACAACATTATTGTATTTTAAATTATATTAACAGTCTGAGTACTCTATAAATTAATCTAAATTTTCTCCTAATTGGTCTTTTAAACACTATGAGTACTTTTAAATGTGCTCTTGCTTTTAAACCATTGATAAGTAACATGTTGTTCATCCCATTATATGTCATTCCCGCTAAATTACAGGACAGAATATACATTTTTAAAATACATTCTTTCGTTGCAGTTTCGATTTTTTTGGTATATTTATCAAATACGATTTAGTAATTGGAGTGAGGACGACAGGCATGTCTTTATAAACTTTCAAACTGCA
Source organism: Cheiracanthium punctorium (assembly GCA_038373885.1). NCBI lineage: Eukaryota > Metazoa > Arthropoda > Arachnida > Araneae > Cheiracanthiidae > Cheiracanthium > Cheiracanthium punctorium. The sequence continues at coordinate 41,143 of JAWZYV010014369.1, forward strand.
TTAATGCAAATTTAAATTAAACACAGATTTAATGTAATTGTATGTAAATTAACAGTATTTTAATTCACGAGTCAAAAGCTTTTGTGTCATAAATGTAAAATAAAATGTCCCATTGTATTACTTTTATTCATAAGCTACAAAATTTATAAGTCTTAATTGATATTTTTTAAAGAGATTTACGACTCGGGCGATAAGAAATTTAGGATTTTGTTTACTACGGAAACTTTTTAAAATGTATATTGTGTAATAATTTGACATGACAAAATATTTATAAAATTATTTTACAGTTCATCATCTCTGGCATTCAAAATATGTATAAACCTATGAATATTTAAACGCTTTAAAGAAAAATTTTCATTTTAATTAGAAATATTTTAAACTGGTCGTATTTTATTTATTTATAAGTTAGTCTGTTATGCAATTTATAAAATAAGTATTCTATGTCTTTAAAAATATTTTACCATAGTAATCCTTACTTGAACTCGTATAACTGTTGAAAAAGTAAAAAGATATTTTTATAACTAAGTGGTTAATTAGATAATTTAACTTTTAACTTCTTCCGGATAAAATAAAAAAAATGAGTACTTTTCTGTTTCTTAGATGGCAAATTTGAATAAATTCTAAATATACTTTTTATTTATAAATAGATTCAATCGAACACAATGTGCACGATTTAATCTTTAATTTTATAAAAATTTAGCAGTAAGATTTGTTTTTATTTTTATTTTTTTGTAATTTAAGAATTAGTCAAATACATAGTTTGTTTATTTGGTAACATACTTATACATATACAACGAGTGAGAATTCGCACTATATAGAGAAATCTAACTGAATCAACCGGCCCTCTTTAGCTAAGAATTCATAGCTATGCACCCTAAGAAGATTAACAGCTGCAAGGGAATTATAATTTATTACATTTTGCTTGGGGTAAAAAAAGAAATTTTTAAAAAAATTAAATAATAATAATAACCAGCCCCTCTGATAGACCAAAGCTCTCTCCAGTCCAGTATGAAGATGGCTGTCGATAGATATAAAAATGGAATATAAGTTAAAGGAAACTGATTAATCTTGACTGACAATTTAATTTTTATATCGTTGTGGAAAAAATAACTAACTTTTGTGAATTTTAATTCAGTTATTTTACTGCAAAGTAAATAAAAATTATGGTATACAGCGTCTATATCGTCTTTCCGAAAACGTCACTTTTATCCTGTAAAATAAGTAAATAAAATAAATACAATAAAAGTTTTATATGTGTGTGTAGATTTGTATGTTATATACAGTGGCGTATGGTAAGCCACCGCAACTTCCATTATTTTGAATCTTTATACAAATCGCTATTGAATCCATGGATGGCACCAGCATTAATATAAACTGTTAAAATAAACTAATAGTATGTGTTCTAAACTGATTTTTGAGTTACAGAATTATATGGATCAGAATTCAACTCCTTAACTTTTAAACACATTAATATTATGTTTGTTATTCGCCTTATTAATTAAATTCTTTTTTGTTAATGTTGAAATTTTAAAAGTGACACTTTCACTATGAATTATTAGTAAATGAGCTTACTTTATAAAATTATTCATCACGTTTGTGGAAACCTCGTTCAAAACTATCTTGGAGTATTACAAAAAAGTGAATTTTTATCAAGGTTGGTTTTGCTAAAAATAATCATTTTTTTGTGTGTCTTGGCAAATTATAAGCTGACCGATTATATTTTTCTGACGATATTTTTTATTTTATTTTATTTTAGATTTTAACAGAAAGTGATTAATTTTCTTCATGAGTGCTTGACTTTATAAAAAAAATTTAACAGCGCATATATTTACGTTCTCTGTCGGAGATTTTTATAATTTATTATTATTATTATTAACTGAAGCTTCCAGGGGTACACTTCACAACAATTCTTTTCGAAATTGAGATACGGTGCAATCTTGTAGCTTTCAATAAGTACTATCACCACATGAATTATTATGGAAGTAGAATTATTTTAAAGCCGTAGAAACAAGCGATAAAGTTTCGGTATGCCACTTTACTGCGCGCCTTCAAAATCGTTTTTCTCAAAAGAAAATTTTTGTTGTAAAGTGGTTCTAACTATAAACATTTCAATTGCATTTTTCTCACTTTATTGTGATTTAAAATATTAATATTGCATAAATTAACAATTCGATTAATATTTTTACAGCAAAACATGCTGGCCAGAAACATTAGACTTTTTGAGATAACGAGTTGAAATTAAAGGGAATCAGTTTGTAAATGGAAATGTAGATTACGGCCAATTATCTACGCTAGGGATCTAAGGGGGGGGGTTGCAATCTGTGGGGGACTTTCTAAGAGTTCCTAACCCGTATTTATGCAAAGTTTCGGAAAATTCCGAACGGTTAGGTCGGCGGACGGACCTAGTTTCGAACCAGGCACCTTCCGTCTCCCAGATGCCACTGGTGGGGCGGGATTCAATTTGTAAGGGAAAACACATTTATTGAGATATCAAGAATTTCGATGTTCGAGATATCGAAGTTAAACTATAATTAAATTTACATATATCTCTTAATTTTATAAAAATAACTGCAATTTGTGTAAAAGCGTGCAAATTTAGTCATGCTTAATTTATAAAATAAATTTACAGTGAATTTACAGCAATATTCTTGCACAAAAAACTTGTTTTTCTGATATTTTTTCTGCGGGGAAAAAAAAATGCGTAGAACTTTCTTCGCTGAACTTTTTTCAAAGAATTTTCATTCATTTGAAATATTTTAAGCGTTAGCCTGAAGAACTCTTAAAAGTAGCTTTCGAGATTTTACAGAAACGTGCAAGGCCGTTACCACTACCAGGGGGGAGGATCATGTGGGTTTGACCCCCCCCCCCCTCTCCAAAATTTCAGTAAATGCATCATCAGTTTATTTGCGTTGATTCAAGAGATCAGTTAATTTAATTTTAGCACTACAGATCCCCTCCACCCACCGAAATTTTTTGCTTGCTGAGTCCTTGGGGAAATATTTGTGTAATGTAAAAGGATTTTGAGATATGTTAATTAGGGTCAGTTTAAATAATAATCTACCAGGAAAGATTGTGCAGGGGTTTTTGAAAATATCCGGGGCCTGGGTGTCCGATTATGTATGTCGATCCGATTCCTGGAAATATTTCACAATACAAAACATTATATTGTCCTCCATCTCCTCTAAACTTATCTGGATCCTGGATATTTTAGTTTAGAAAATGATTTATTGTGAACAAATCACTTTCTAAAGAAAATATTTTCAAGTGGTGCAAATAGTTGCAAATTTCCATACTTGGTGACAAAAATGTGATCCAAGAGGGAGGTCAAAGCCCCCTCTTGGATACGCCACTTAGCATATGTACAGTATATTTGTGCCCCCTCGTCGGGGAAAGTCTAGCGCCACCACTGAAGAGCACCCGTCGGAATTGTACGATCACCGTAAAAAACCGAATGAATCAAATAGTCAAGATAATACGGAAGGTAGTGAACTCTCAAGAAATTGCGTTGAAACGGAAAAAGGTGAACCCACAGAACAAACCAAGAGCGCAGAAGAAGTAGAATTTTTCCGGAAAGGCATTTCTGGTGATCAACGGCGTAGCCAAGGGGGTTTAGGGGGGGCACCCCCCCATGAGGAATTTTTTGCCATAGAAACTGTAAATTCTTCACTCACTTATCATACACACGTATACATATATATGAGTTGCAGTAGTCGTACCCCCCCCCCCCTCCACATGAAAAATTTCCGGCTACGCCACTGCTGGTGATTGGAGAAACCATTTTTATGAAGAGCAGAATGAAAGAATGAATAAAAAATGCATTTAAAGAACTAAAGGAACTGAAATTTATGACATGTATAAACTTTGTGTATTGGAGTAGTAAGCAATTGTACAGGTGAGATTTACCTACATAACTTCGTAAAAATTTTAAAAATTCGCTTGCTTGCTTGTAATTTCTAATGATTTTTATGTACATAAATATGACTTTAAAGTCATTGGTTTTTAGATATTGTAATTCTTTCAATGTAAAAAAAAAAATGGTTTAACTGATTGACAGACTAAAGTATGTGATTTAAGGGAGCTCCTGCACGTTGCGTTTATCTCCAGTATGCGTCTATTATATTCGTCAAAGGTTTGATAAATTGTAGGGTAATTGGCTTAGCTGACGTTAACGATTTTTGTTTATAAAAAAAAATTCATCAGAAAATTTCTGGTTGCTAAAGAAAAAAAAATCCCTGTTAAATGTGTTTATGTAAGACGAGTAGAATATTTTAATACTATTCCTTTGAAACTAAGAAGGTGCAAATAAAAATCGATTTACTTTAAGAATAATGTATTTTTAGAAAATAAAATTTATTTTTTCAAGATACATGGGCCCCACCTTGACTGAATCTGCATTAGGCACTGAACATGGTAGGCGGCTTAAGTGTGAAAGTCCCGAGTTCGGGACCGGCCGCTCGGCTGTCTATCTAACATTCTAAAGTTTCGGTAAGTTTTCTCCAGATGTAACGTGAACACCCATTAGAACCCCTTAGAAAGTCCCCCGACCAAGGCACTCTCATCCTAGGCAGCTTTGCCACAACAACACAAGCAAACAGATACATGACGCTGCCACATGTTTCCAACTTAATTTATTTGGTTCATCCAAGAATGCTTTAAAAAATGTATGCAAATGCATTTTTCTTTTCAAACTTAAATTTAAAGTAAAAAAAAAAACCAAAAAAACCCGATTGTAATATGTTAATAAACTTCTATTTAGAATTTTTTAGAGTGGATTTCGGTTATAAAAAATTAACAATCCATGCGTGGGCACTATTTGTCTTTCATGCGTCTTAATCCGTATGTGGATCCTTTATTTTGTCTCCATCGCTACGTTATGTTGGAAAATGTATCATAATCCATTTTTCGGTGCTATTTTTTTTTTCCTCCTTATGCTTTTAAATTGATCCCCCTTGCAGAAATTTCTCTCATTTTATTTCGTTGGCATAAACTTGATCTTTAACTAAAGGAAAAACACGATAATTAGTTCAAGTTGTTGGATGGTTATTAATAGTTTGAATTTGTGAAGATTTAATTATAGATGTTTAGACTTATAGATTTTTTAGCGATATCTTATGTTTGAAAGTGATTAAAAATAATTTCAGCTGCTATTTTTAAACACCGTTTTTGTGAATTAAGTGCAAATGAAGTAAAATGGTCGAATTTGCGCAGGAGGATGTGCAATCGGTTATTAGTTTGTCACTCAAATGACGTATATCGAAATGCTGTTTTGCAAAATATGCATAGCTAATTTTTATTTTCCTATATGCGGAGAAATACAGTGATGTTTCAGTAACACTATAAAAATTGTTTCTGCCTCCTTTGTTGGGTATTTAAGTAAGCATATATAAAAAAGTCTTATGTGGACACCATATGAATTCCTTGTACGTCTATTAAATTATATAAATTTTTGATGCACTTCATACAAATTTACTGAAATCAAGTGTTCATAATATTAAGGTTTGGTGATTTCGCTCCAAATAATAAAAGATATAGTCAAGCCAGGTTCAATAAATAATTAAAACTTTGTAAAATAACACACATAAGTGGTACTTATCGAACTGGATACGTGTTTCGGAGGAAAAAAATCTCGTCCTTCTTCAGCAGTTGTCCATACAGAGGATGGGGCTGAGAAAAGTCAACCGAAAGCAAAAGAGAAGAGAGAGAGAGAGAGAGAGAGAGTTGTCACTCATAAGAAGAGAAAAAAGCAAGAAAAGCAAGAGGGAAAGGGAGTAGATAAAAATAAAATATCGAAAAAACAATAATAATATAAGAATAAAATAAAATAAAATACAGAAAAAATACAAATAAATAAAAAAGAAAAATACACAAAACACACATCTAAAAACAATAGAAAAAAACCCCAACAACAACCATAAAATTCTGTTTTTTTTTTTTTTTTTAAATATATAACGGTATGCCACATTTTTTAAATTTAAAGAATTAAAACATAAAGTAAATATGAGTATACATATTTACTTTATGACATACACAATAACAACAAATACATAAATTAATAAAAAATAAAAATAAAAATAAAATAAAATAGTAAAAGAAAAGAAGGTGGGGGGAAGGAAGATAGGAAAAGAGAGTACAAAGCTTTTATAGCAACCGTTTCTAAGCAGAATGAATAAAAGGAATGGAAAATTCCATCGTTCACAAGACGCTTCAAATGCTGGTTAACGCAAAAACCTTCCAAAAAGTCTAGATGGGACAAAGACTGAAGAGTGCACGAGATCTTAGAAAATTGAAAATCAACATCAGAATTACAACAATCAGAAGAAATAAGATTTGGAAAGCTCATGCTCGGAAACATCTCTCTTGCTCTGTGAGCCTAAATTTGAAAGTTCTCGTCTGACCAATGTAGCCCAAGTCACAAGACAGACACGAGAGTACCGAATGTGACGTCATAATTCTGTTTTCCGTATTTTTCTCGAAAACTATGGGTTGTACAGGTACAGTTCTTTGGGCTTTTTTATGTACTTCCAACGAGGAATCTGGTTGTGCAGATTTTGGCGGTATTTATGGGACACCGTGTATATATTTAAAGAGATAAAGATTTAAACTTATTGCTGTTTAAATACTATTGACCTTATTCAATGTTATCAATGATCGTTTTCAAAACGACAAATATTGATACTTTAGCGCAACTTTCAATTTAGAAAACGCTGTTCTAGGATACACGAAGTGTTTATTTTGTCATTTAACTTCCAAATGCAACTAAACTCTGAAAGTACTATATTAAAGAGGCCATGCTCCTCATGTTCAATATTTTATGCAGCCGCCCAGCAATTATCAAAGACTTAATGATTAAGGTTCAAAAATTGGTGCAATAAAATATGGACTTGTACAGCTTACATTGTTTTCAGTATGTAGAATCAGTAATAAGAAAGTGTTACAGTTATTTGTGCATTAATTAAATTTTTTACAAACTATGATTAAAATATCCTTTACAAGTTCCTTAAACAATATATATTGTATCTGATTTCTTTCCTACTTATAGATACGACTTGTATCTTGAGAATACGAAATGGCAAAAGTAACATTAAGACCGAATTATCAAACTATCAACGGTATTCTCCTTCCAAAGTTTCCTCCTCACCATGTTCGTGAAATATTCAACTATGAACCGAAGAAAGATGACGTCTTTATCGATACGTATCCTAAATGTGGAACAACCTGGATGCAAAACATTGCGCTCCATCTTTTTCGAAAAGGAAAAGAGCTGGAAGATTTCAACGATTTCCATAGGTACAGCCCTTTCATCGAGAATAAAGGGTTAAAAGGTATAGAGAACATGCTACTCCCAGGAGCTATGAAAACTCATCTTCCATTTACGCATGTTCCCTATTCTCCTGATGCGAAATACATCTATGTCTTGCGAAATCCGAAAGACTGTTGCGTTTCAATGTATTATCATACTTTAAGGGCTCCGGTAAATAACTATACCGAAGCAACTTTCGACGATTTCTTCGAAATATTTATGTCAGGAGAAGTTGAATACAACGACTACTTTGACCATCTGATGTCATGGTACCCTCATCGACTCGATAAAAATGTGCTGTTTACGACTTACGAGGAGATGAAAGAAGATCTCAAAACGGTTGTTCTAAAAGTCGCTTTGTTCTTGGGCAAAGAGTACATCGAAGCTATTCAGCAAGACAACACAGTTTTGAAGAATATCCTGAGATATAGTAGCTTCGACTACATGAAAGAAAACTTGTCAGAAATATACAGGCATCGTAAAAAGCCAAATGACCATGGAAATCAAGGCATGGCGGAAGATAATGAACTCCCTAGTAATCACGTCACAACCGAAAAAGGCAAATTTATGGTAGACCAACCTGAGGTAAAAGAAAAAGTAGGATTCTTTCGGAAAGGCGTTGCTGGAGATTGGAGAAATCATTTTTCAGAAGAACAGAATGAAAGAATGAATAAAAAATTTGTAGACAGAACTAAAGGAACTGACATTTATGACATGTATAAGTCTTATGTACTGGTATAGTAATCCACTGTAAGCGTCCTGCAATTTATCATATGTATGACTGCGTAATAAACTTTTAAATTTCCTTAGTTGCTTATTTAATAATTTTTGTGTACACCAATATAGCTTTACTAATGTCCGAGGATTTTTGGCATGTAAAATCTGCATTTTTTAGTTTAATGAAACAAAATTGTTACTAATAATTTTTATAAATTACTACGTAATTTTTTATTTAAAGTATATAATAGTTTACCGTAGAAAATCAAAAATCTAATACAGGAATTTTGATAAGGGAAATGTTGCCCTGCATTACAAACACGTATTGTTAGGCTGAAATGTGACGGCAGATTACAAGTAAGGAAAAAGACAATATTCATGGAGTTCTAAATTCCATTATGTTGGATGCAACAAGAACAAACCTTGCTATAAAAATGCAAATAAATGTCCCTTCTTTAATTTCTTCTACTCTCTTAAAATTCAAAACTTAAAGTTTTACTCAAAATACTGTGGCATTATTGAATGATGGATATAAACCTTGTTGTTTTAGCTTTAGTTCCTGTACTCAACTTCAAGTTTTATTATCTTGACAAAATCTTTTTAGTTGATAAGTTGGAAATTCTTAATGCGTTGAAATTATGAAACTGAACTAGATATTTCATAACCTATAGATAACATTTTCATTTCAAAGTAATAAATATGAAAAAAATAGTGTTTTTGAAATCAGCCGATCAAAATGTAATTAATGGTCTCCTGTTTTGTTCAACTAAACAGGTACAGGAAATTTTAATTCTTGACCAAAAATCAAGCGATATTTTTATTACTTAATCCTAAATCTTGAAAACGAAGATGAGGAATATTAATGTGTATAGTGTACATTTTTCGATGAGGCAATGTCACGTTGTTCGATTTTTCGCATAAGGTGTACTAAATATATTATACAGTAAGCCACTGTATTTTTACTTTTATGGTGATTATAAATTTGATTCATTAATATAAATTCATTAATAGTCACTAATTTTAAATTTTATAAATGTATTAAACTTAACTGTAATAAACTGTATTTTAAATAAAACCTCTTTTTAAATTTCTATTAAGCAGTTATTTTATTGAAGCAATGTTTTTTTGCAGTTCCGATTTTTTTTTCTCTATTCTAAAGCAAGCTAAATTTTAACACTTACCTCTTTTGATGGAGTATGCAGCTCATTTTATTCATTTTTCCAACTGCACATTTGCGTTATATTTTATGAAAAACCAATATTTAAAAAATAACTCCTCTTTTTTTACATAAAATAATTCGCATAGCCTTTATTTTAATCATTAGTACATAAAGCTCATGCTTGTTTAAATTAGACAATGTTAAAAGTTTTTAAAGTGGAAAGATTTTCTTTTCTATTCATTAAAGTTTGAATTTAGAAGTTTTACGACTTTAATACATGTATAATTATGACGTTTCGAAAAATTGAAGAGTTAATTATGTCAGACTTCTTTAGAAATCTTTAAAGAATGATTACATTTACAAAACAATGTATTTTTAATTTACAAAACAATACTACTAGATTCAAAATGTTTGTGGAAATTTTTAGCATTGATTGTAGAATGTTTGATATAATTTGTTTGGTATGTTGGAATATATTGACGGATGTCAATATTTTAAGGCCTGAAGAAAATGGCCTGATATTTAGGCTTTGGAAAATTGGACGTTGCAACATGAAAACACTCCGGCTCACCGATCACTCCTAGTCCAGGTTTACCTGAATAAATACTCAACCACAATTCTCTCACAACACTCATATCCACTAGATTTCGCACCGTTTGATTTTCACGTGTTTCCCCGAATATAAACTCGCATGAAAGGCCGCAAGTTTGTTAAAGCAGATGAAGTGATCAGTGCGTCGAAAGGTGCACTGAAGCTAGTAGAGCGCGTAACCCTTAAACGCGAAGTGTTCCCGCTGTGGGAACACCAAACTCTGACGTTTTGACTGTTGCCAGTCACGAAGAATAGATTTGATTTCTATAAATATAGTTGCGGGTGACATAGCTCCACGAGAATCCTTTACTTTTTAGCACGTCATTTTCTGTAAAAAAAATGGTCACGATTATTTTTAACAGCACTGACATCTGCTGAAAAATGGAAGAATGCGAGAACGGCTGGATAGATTGCCCAATGCTGTAAAAGGGGCAGCGTTGCCATCGCTCGCCTTAACTACCAGCAAGATGGCGGACGGCTGTGCCGCACAGCCAGCTGTCGTCAAAAAGCGGTCTCTAGATTTGTAGCACACGATGAACGTTTCGATCGTCCGCTATCTTGCTGGTAGTTAAGTCGAGCGATGTCAACGGCTGCCCTTTTTTCAGCATTGGGAAAGGGTTAAGAGGGACTTCAAAGGGTTAAGAGGGACCTCAAAGGGTTAAGAGGGACTTCAAGATGTTTTCAATAAACTGTATGGCCTCTGATTGAAGTGTGTTGAAGCTGATGGCGAATACTTTGAGGAAAGTGTTACATAAACGTGTGTATATTAAAAAAATGTTGCAATTTAAAATGTTTCCGCGAACTTTTTGAGCCTAGTAGTTTTTAAACATGCCTTACTATAAAGCCTACTTAAGTATTTAACATATGATGATCATAAGTCATATATTAAAAGTTTCTTTAATTTATGATGTCGCCTTAAAACTGAATTTTCCTTAAAAATGAAAGCGTTACGTAACGGATGTTAAAATGTTTATTGAAAAGTACACGAAATGCAATTTTTTGATTATCTTAAAAACATGAATCAAACATTTTTTTATAATTAAAAATTATTTTTTCAAAATGTTTTAACTGTTTGTAAAGATGATGTAATGCTAAAGAAAGAGTGTTTTTGCTAAAACACGCCAAGTTCTGACGTGAAAGGCAAATAAAAATTAATAACTTTGTATATAACGTATATGTAACAGTAATGAACACCATACGTAATGCTTCAAGAGGTTCATAAGCCCTTATTTCGTCTGTTCAGTGTCAAAAGCAAAATAGTAAAGACAAGGTAGGGTTTATCCACTAAATATAGCAACGTAAGTTGCCTTCGAACCGTTCGAAAATATGAAGTCATTTTTTCTTTCTTATGACGTTAATCCCGGAAACCTATTGGACAATCCTGTACCTTTTGAAATTTGTATTACTGTCATGTACGAACTTAGATAGTCATTTGTCTATATATACAGTGGCGCTCATAAGTTTCCGGCCAGTACTAATACATTGCAAAATTTGGGAATTACTTTTATATCTTCGGGTGCTTGGAATTAATGCTTATATATAATTTTGGCATTGTATTAAGGCATGTATTTTAAAGGAAGAAATACTTTTCTAAATATTTTTATTGGAAATGTTCATTTTTATAACAAATACACGTGTTCAAAAATATCCGGCCACACTGGTCGATTATGGTAATAAATAGGTTTTATTAAATTTATAGTGTACAATAATATTATATACAGTCAGTATTTGGTAGACATACCTTTAGCAGCAATAACAGCAGCACAGCGACGAGGCATAGATTCAATAAGTAGTTAATATAGTCAAGAGAAAATTTGTTCCTTTCCTCGTGCAATTTGAGTACTTATGCACTCGCACACGTCAATTAAGTTCATTCCAAAGGTTTCCAATCGGGTTATTGTGAGGGCCACTTCATTGCATGTATTCTTTTTGAGGACATCCATGTCTTCACAATCGTGCACGTATGCTTCGGATCATAATCCTGCTGAAATACCCAATTTTTATTCAATTTCTTTCGCGCATATGGTAGTACATGACGTTGCAAAATGTCCCTGTACATAACTCCGTTCATCTTGCCGGGGATTTGTACAAAAGGACCGACACCTTTTGCAGAAAATACTTCCCAGACCATAACATGTCCTCCACAGTGTTTTATTGTAGGAACCTGGTATTTGCATATATTTGCCTGGTATATGCAATAATGCAAACTCAAGTCGGGCTGTCTTATTTTTTTTACTAATGAAAGGTTTTTTCACTGCAACTCTACCAAAGAGTCCTATATCATGCAGATGCCTTGAAACTGTCATACGGCTGGCATCAGCAAGATTTTCTTCCCGTAATTCTTGGGCAATATCATTAGCAATTTTACCTGGGTCAGCAGTTGACTTCCTTTTTATTAATATGTCTACTTGTATGGTGGTCTTCCGCGGTCTTCCACTTCGAAACATGTCATGAACTCCAAAATCAGCTCGATATTTTTTTTAATATCGTTTACTGCGGATTTTCCCATCGACAGAAGTTCTCCTATCTCACTAGAGGATTTGCTTTTCTTGGATAAACTAATAACTCTTTTACACCAAATACTTTCCGAACTGGTTTTCATTTTGAAGGGCAAGATATGTTTCTTAAATAGAAAACGTTCAAACGGCCTTATCATAAATCAGCAAGCGAAAAAACCAACATTGAACTTACTGGCAAGAAACTTTTGAGTGTATGATAGTTGAATTTCTCGCTGCGCAGGTTTTATATTAATTCGCCAGTGTAGGCCAGCAGCGTCAAATTTCTTAATTTGCATATTCCTTGTTTTTAAGCCAAATAAATTTGGTTCGTGCATAATTTTCTCTTAAAAATAACAAATATTTTATCTGGCCGGAAACTTATGAGCGCCACTGTATATACCGGGTGATCCAAAAGTCAGGACAAACTTTAAAAATACATTAAAAAAGAGCAAATAATGATAGAAAATTGCGGTTTGCACAAATAGGTTTAGGGTATGATCGGATTTTTTTTTAATGACAAGAAAGCTTGTAATTCCAAATGTTACCGGTAGGTGGCGCTGACATGCACAATGGGAACCGAATTTCCAATTAAAAAAAATCCGAAATCTCTGTAATGCTTTCTATGCAAACTGCAATTTTGTATCATGATTTGTTCTTTTTAAATGAATTTCTGAACTTTGAACTTGCTTTTCATGCATCCTGGGTGCACCAAAGTTTAAAAATTCAATAAAAAAGAACAAATTAAAGATTTTTAAAGTTTGTCCCGACTTTTGGATCACCCGGTATATTAGACATGTATAAATCCTATATATACTAGCCGTCTTCGGCGACCAGCTGGTGTGCCGACGGGCCGCTTCGCGAAAGAAACGTGCAACTTACGGCACAACTTCCAAAATGCGCCTAAAAAGTGTGCTCCTGCCTTAGAATCTCTCTATTCTAAAAAAAAGTAAAGGCCGCTGCTGGCGCTGCCAATAGCTTGTTTGGCTATCTTCTCCTAAACCGTGGGGATTTGAATTTCAAGAAGCATGTCCACGGATTTGGAAAATTCCGAGGAACCTGATAAGCTGACTTAAATTTCGAAAATCGAATTATTTTAGAAGATATCAATAAAAAACTGGAAAATAAAACATAGTGGTTGCCAGATTTGGCATAAAATCATTCATTCCTTTGCAACAAAGCAATTCCAAGTATGTAGAATCATATGAAATTGACAAATATGAAATAGAATGACACCCTTTTTACGCCAAATTAAAAAGTATATAAAATAAATAACTCTGTTACACAAAGTTGACAATTTTCAAATAGTTAGTTCGTTTAGACAACAGGAGTTTAGAATTAGCGATTATTCGTTTTTCCAAAACAGAATAACTAATTGTAACTGATTTTAAAAGCGCCATCTTGGCATTAGGTACGATCTGACGAAATGGTATCTTTCCAAGCAGGATGAATCTAAAATGCGAATTCACAAAATATTGGAACCCAATATCTTGAGAATGAAAAATAATTAAAATGCAGATTATTTTAAAGCCGGTTCGGTCCAGATGGAGTATTGTCTAACAGTAGAAATATTTGGTGGCGTTAACTGTGCCATTATAGCAGTTATAGTACACTTTAGATATTTGCCAGCGCGGCGAGATGATATAATTCGTGGTGTTAAATACGCAATCTGCAAAGGATTATGTAATATATGGATAACGGTTTTCTGGGAACCTTAAATGAGCAGTAATTATAGGTGTGAGCATGTGTAAATCGCCAAATAATGAAACGTCGAAATTAGTGGCCAGCTTTCCTAGCTGTTCCGTAGCTTTTTCAAAGAAAACATACGAAGTATTGTTTTCTTACAGTCAAATATTAACTATGCATATACGCAAGTAGCCAAATTGTGAAAATTCGCCAATAATTGGCTAATACGCAAGGTGTTCCATGGGTTTCACATAATTAAAACTAGTGCGAAGTTTAAATTTTTATGTTCCAAGCAACATGCCAGAACCAAGTAATGTGTAGCTCGGTAACATTCAATCTTATCGAACCTCTGGGTTTTGTTTGTTGAAATTATGCCTTACGAATAAGCCTTATTAGGGGCCGAATGCCTCATACGAAAAGCGGGCGTAGCGAGTCTAGGGGCCTTGGCCCCTAGTTAAAAAAAAAAAAAAAAGGGAAAATTCAGCTAATTCGAAAATGATGGTCTGAACATGATGAAAACTAAATGAAAATGATGGTCTGAACAAAATTAAAACGTAAACCCGAAATGTAACATTTCCGGCCCCCTGGGTATATATATATTATCATTTGCCTAAGTACGGTACTTATTCTATTTTTTATCTGCAGGCCAAAAGGAAGAAAATGTCCAACATAAAGCTAAAACCTTTCTACAGAAATGTAGAAGGTGTTCTTGTACCAGGAATGTTCAAACCAGAACATGTGAAAGAAGTTATGTACTACAAGCCGATACAAGATGATCTTTTCATCGCTACCTATCCTAAATGCGGAACAACATGGATGCAGAGTGTCTCTATCCACATTCTACGGAAAGGAAAAGAGCTGGATGATCCCATGGCGCTTCGTTCACAGTGTCCTTTCATAGACTCTACAGGACTGAAGGGAATCCAGGACATGCCACGTCCCGGAATTCTTAAGACCCATCTTCCATTCACCCACATACCTTACTGTCCTGACGCCAAGTACATCTACGTTCTTCGAAATCCCAAAGACTGCTGCGTCTCCATGTACTATCACACGAAGAGGATTCCGTTTCACCGATTCGGGGAAGCTACATTTAGTGATTTTTTAGAACTATTTATGAACGGAGAAGTGGAATACGGCGATTACTTCGACCACCTGATGTCATGGTATCCGCACATACACGACAGGAATGTCTTCTTCACCACGTACGAAGACATGAAGAAAGATCTTCCGGGCGTCGTCCTGAAACTGGCTTCTTTCATAGGTCAAGAGTACATTGATGCCATCCAGAACGACAACAGTGTTCTGCAAAATATCTTGCACTTCAGTGGTTTCGATTACATGAAAAATAACATGGGGGACCTGTTCAAAGCTCCTCCAAAGTACGTAAGAACAGGTGATTCAAACGGTGTCAGAAAGGAGGAACGTGAAACGAAACCAAAAGAAGAAGAGGAATGGGAAAAGAAACCATCGACCGAAGGAGAAAAAACAGATTTCATAAGAAAAGGAATCATAGGCGACTGGAAGAACCATTTTACGGATGACGAGAGTGATCGTATGAATAAAAAATTTATCGAAAGAACTCAAGGAACTGAGATATTTGACATGTATAAATCCTATATGAATTTGTAGAACGGTGTTTGTCTTCTACAAGCAAAACATATCATTATTATTTAAGCAAATTATTTATGATAGTATTTAAGAGGTTATTGCAGCTTATTATTTTACGCATAAGAATACGTCAACATGACGTAATTGAGGTTATCAGGAATTAAAATCTCTGTAAATCAAACTTCAATGTTTTCTTTGTAGTATTTGCATGAGAGAAGATCCGTAATTAATTTTTATGTCACGAACAATCATGTGAATTGTCCTGTCAAATATTATGAATAATATAATAATGTGCATTTGTATGATTTCGGAGGTGATTCAGAATTTTAATGGTAAATATATTTTTCTAACTATGGAAGAATCGATGAAATTTATGTTGCATATATAACGGGGTGCCATTTGTATTTTGTTATAAAAATTTTGAAATAGTATTATTCAAGATATAAGACTTTGCGAAACTTTTTTTTTTTTTGGAAAAGTAATTTACGAGAATTTCTTGTTGATGAAATGTGTAATAAAATGGAAAAATTTCAACATACATTTATTTTATTTATATGTGTTTGAATGTGGATGACATGTTCTATGATTGTGTAGAAGATTCAAGTGAAAATGATAATAAAGCTTCCTAAGAAATTATCAATAGATAATTTTAATTTTCCTACATTGTATTAAGAAACAGACATTTGATTCCAACGATGCTTTCAGATGCTTACTTAAGTTACTAGAAATGACATATCAAACTTTATTATCGTTGAACAGTTCTTCATTGTATTCAACCCTACTCGTGTTAGCGAGTTTATTTCGCAGTTTTTTTAACAGGGTATCTATACGAACCTAGTAATCTATATTAAAAACGAAAAATCTGGAAGTAGCATACTGCATTTGAAGGATATAGATGCAAAAGTCACATTATCCACTTTTTGAGGTATTTACTTTTGAGTTATTCATATAACCGTGTTTGTATTTTTAAGGCGAATCGGACTATATTAGTGATTTGTACCATAATAAGTAAAGTTAAAAAAGAATGCTGAAAATCTCGTTTTGATGGATATCTTACATTATCCAACAAATGTTTTGCAGTAAAACTCTCATTCTCCAAATTCAACCAATTAGGAAGGCGTGAAAGGATCATGTGATTGTTTTTAACGAATAACCAAGAAACCCTTTAATTAACGGTGTTATTCGAAAAAATCATGTGATTTTGGTACATAATTACAAATAAACTAATTATGCCAGGCACTTCAAAATTTTAAAACTGTCTCTTTACAAGCTGTATTACATACTGCGAAGACAGGCCAATCTGTATCAGTTTCAATACTTTTAGAAAAAAATTCTTAAAAATCGGAAATTTTCGCAAAGCGTGTCACTTTTCGAAAAATCTTGCAGCTCAAATCCACGTTTAAGAATTTTTTCTGAAAATTTCACAAAAGCCACAGCGTTTTCGCTTATCGTAGTGTGTAAAACAGCTTAATGAAGAACCATCTTGAATTTTTTGGAGGCCATGGTGCTATTAGTTTATTTCAATTTGTGTACCAAGACTAAAAACAGAGTTCTTTTTTTTCGAAGAACAGCCTTAATCTTCTTTACGTGTTGATTTTTGTTGTTTTTACCCTCCAAAATAACATAAAGAAAACTTATGTTCAGATATTTATATTTATATATATATTTTTTTAAATTCATGACTATTTTGGTTTATAACTAACATTACCCGTAAAAGTTTAAATTCTAGCTTTACCAGAGTTACTGCAGGTTTAGGACTATGTACAAATAGCTATGTCAACGAATATATCACACTCAAAAAAACAATTTTTCCCCCTTTCCAATGGCGGGCCACTGCCCCTGGAAGCATTGGCCACTACTAAGGCCGGAGTTGTTGGTCTCTTTATTATGGGGCACCCAGTAGGTGGACCAATGTCGCCCCTATGAAGGAACGAACACAATGACAGCCACGCCCAGTCGAGGATCGAAGATTTTAGAAATCTTCTAGGGTAATTATATCTTAATGCAGTATTATACAAAGAAGATATATTATCTGACTTATAATTACAGGTACAAAGAAACATTACTCTATATGGATGATTAGCTGTAACATTTGTAATGACAGATATATGAATACATATGTAAAATCAGTGAAACTAATTAAATTAAAAGTAAATTCATCTCCCTTATTGTATATATTAAAGTTAAGATGTCTGTCATCATTTATTAATATTTGTAAATCAAGAAAATTAATTTTGTCATTTGGTAGAGGATCTTTAACTAATTCTAAATTATGAGATTAGGTAATAGGCAATATATCTGTGTTATGATAATTATGAGTAGCAATAATATCATCTATATAATATAAGTGAGGAGTTATCACAATGTTTCTCATAATGAAATAGATAATGGTCAGCTAAATAACTAGAAGTAGATCCACCTTGTGGTATACCTAAGACCTGTTTATAAAGTTTATTACTGTGTAGTATATAGTTATTGTATATTATAAACTTAAGTAGATTTTTGAAATAATTAAATGAAAATTGTGATGGTAAATTTAATGTATTTATGTTATTATTAAACAGATCAAGTATTGCGCTGTAGAGATCATCTAGTTGTATGTTATTAAATGGATCTTTAAAGTCATAGGTAGAGATAGAAGAGTTATTCTGTGAATCTTTTAGATCATAGCTGTTACTAATAGATATAGAGTGTGCAATTAGCCTTAAGTGAAGGCCGTTTTCCCCATAGATTAACATTATGGCGATCGACTTCCGAATTTAGTACACAAGAGCCTTAATATATAAATTATGCATAGAATTTAGTATTATAAATAATGTTTTATTAGCTATATTATTGTAAGTATTACATCCAATAGTTACAGTTCTAAATTTAATAGGAGTTTTATGGAATTTAGGAATTAGTACTAAGTATGGATAATTAAGATTATCATGTTTCAGGTTAAGAAGCTCATCGTATGCTAGTATCTTTTTATTAAATATAGACTCGGTAGTATTTGTAAGAGTAAAATTAGAATTTTTGCTAATAGAAATAGATAAAAAACTATGACATAACTTTTTACACATAATTGCATAGTTATTAAAGGATTTATCGGCAGTAATTACAGAGTTTTTTTTGGCAAATATTTAATCTGATCAGATAAATAACGTTTTTTAGAGGAAGTAACGTATTTACTTCCTCTAAAGACAGTTCACTAATTTTCCATATACTACAAAAGGCAGTAGGAATATTGAATTTTAATGAAGTATTATATATATATATATTATATATATATATATATATATATATGTATATAATAGTCTATGTCATTAGTAAATTGTGCTAAAATATCCTTTATATTATATTTAGAAGGTAGCCTATATTTACTTCCTTTGTTCATAATCTGTCTTAATTTTAAATCCTTTATTATAGTAAGGTCACCTGTAATTATGTGTTCATAATGGGATAAATATATGAATGGTAATGATCACTGGTACATAAACAATTAAGAGTCATCCGGTGAAAAATTCTTACGAAAGGAATTATAGTTGAATACTTTTCTACCCATGGATATAGGGTATATAAAAGATTTTTTGACTTGTAGGTCCTTAATCGGGAAATGTTCTGTAAGCTTAGAAAGAAGGTTATTAAAGTTTATATTACTAAACGATGGATGGGTATAATTTATGACAAAATTAGTATTCAAAGAAGATTGTATATAGTTGTTATTTACGATATCATGCTTAAGAATATTTGCTCGTACAATCATAAGGTCATAAAACAAATGACTGAAGTGTTCTGACAGAGATGAAGTGTAAAATATCTTTAGCTATTTTTGTATCAACTTCTTTGTAATAGAGAATACAAAAGTCCTGACAGGTATTCAGTTGAAATTACTATTATATGTAACGTTTAGTTGTTGAAGTTTAGACTTGATAGCACTATTTGATAGGATGGTACAAGGTACATGCATGTTTTGAAGACTTACCCCGCTTGGAACGATAATTTTTTTTTTTTTTTTGTATCAAGTTAAATTTATTTATGATAAATAGGCACATATGTCGTAGGGTCAGTATTTTTATAGTAGTAATGGTGATATTTATTATGAAAAACTTGGTTGAATTCATAAGGATAACATATATTGTGGTCGTGTATTAATAGATTCTCTAGAAAAATACGTTCATTATGTTGTTTGTGGATAGCAAGAATTTCAATGTTAATGGGCTCAAACCCATGGGTATGAAAATGAGCACACTCAACATTAGACGAAAGATCATTATTTAAGAAATTTTTTATAGTACTACGATGCAAATTAATATATATGTGTGTGTGTGTGTGTGTAATTTGTCTAAGGTTCTTATTCTATTTTTCATCTGCAGGAAAAAAAATGTCCAACGTAAAGCTAAAACCGTGTTACATAAATGTAGAAGGTGTTCTTGTACCAGGAGTGTTCAAACCAGAACATGTCAAGGCAGCTATGGACTACAAGCCTGTGCAGGATGATATCTTTGTCACTACCTATCCCAAATGTGGAACAACATGGATGCAGAGTGTTGCCCTCCACATACTACTAAAAGGGAAAGAACTGGATGATCCCATGGCTCGTCGTTCCCATTGTCCTTTCATAGATGCTGCAGGACTGAAGAGCATCCAGAACATGCTGCGTCCCGGAATTCTTAAAACCCATCTTCCATTTACTCATATACCTTACTCTCCTGACGCCAAGTACATCTACGTTCTTCGAAATCCCAAAGATTGCTGCGTCTCCATGTACTATCACACGAAGAGGATTCCGTTTCACCGATTCGGGGAAGCTACGTTTAGTGATTTTTTCGAACTATTTATGAACGGAGAAGTGGAATATAGCGATTACTTCGACCACCTGATGTCCTGGTATCCTCACATACACGACAAGAATGTCTTCTTCACCACATATGAAGATATGAAGAAAGATCTTCCAGGCGTCGTCCTGAAACTGGCTTCTTTCTTAGGTCAAGAGTACATCGATGCCATCCAGAACGACAACAGTGTTCTGCAAAATATCTTGCACTTCAGTGGTTTCGATTACATGAAAAATAACCCATCGACCGAAGGGGAAAAAACAGATTTCCTAAGAAAAGGAATCATAGGCGACTGGATGAACCATTTTACTGACGAACAGAGTGATCGTATGAATAAAAAGTTTATCGAAAGAACTCAAGAAACTGAGATATTTGACATGTATAAATCCTATATGAATTTGTAGAACGGTGTTTGTAGACTATAAGCAAAACATATCATTATTATTTAAGCAAATTATTTATGATCGTATTTAAGAGGTTATTCCAGCTGATTATTTTACATTTAAGTATATTTGAACATGACGTAATTGCGCTTATCAAGGATTAAACTCTCTGTAAATCAAAACCCGATGTTTTCTTTGTAGGATTTGCATTGCCGAAGATTCGTAATCAGTTTTTATGTCATGAACAATCATGTGAATTGTCCTGTCAAATGTAATGAATAATATGCATTTATATGATTTCAGAGGTGATTCAGAATTTTAATATAAATATACTTTTTCTAACTATGGAAAAATCGAGGAAATTTATGTTGCATATTTAACGGGATGTCATTTGTTTTTGTTATAAACATTTAGAAATAGATATAAGACTTTACGAAACTAATTTTTTTTTTTAAATTGTAACTTACATAATTAAATGGAAAATTTTCAAGATATTTATTTTATTTATAAGTATTTGAATGTGGATGAAATGTTCTATGATGTGTAGAATGATTCAAATGATTCAAGTAAAAATGTTAATAAAGCTTTCTCAGAAATCATCAATAGATAATTATAAAAACCTCATTATGTAGGGGGGTCTCTCTTCAACGGCCATCCCCATCCCGCATTGCGGAGGATTACAGTACGCTACTTAATTTTTTGTCGCCGAGGTTACACAAGTGCAAAAAATTTCGATTCTAGAAAATTACTGTCCTCTTCTCTCGGAGGTCATTTCTTTTCTCGGAAGCATAGCCTTTTAAAAAGCCCATTAAAATCCGATAAAACCGCTTTATTGTTCCTTTTATATTGCCACCACAACGAAAATACAATTTTGTTTTAATCTAACAATGAACATAATTATAAATCGGTTTTTAAGCGTATAATGGGCCACATATGCTCGACGATTCCTCTGACAAGTGTCACCAGAGGGGATATTTAATCATAAATCTCTCATTTGTGATTAAAATGAGAGTGTCTTGGGTCAAGGGGCCAGATCGGACGTAGGAAGATTTTTTGATTTTTGTTTTCATTCGACGGATCGAAATCTTCAAATAAGCCGTGTTAAAAATGTTTCTATTTTAACCAGATTTTACAATGTATCGACATAGTGGCAACTTTTTTTTTTTTCCTTGGTATATAATTTTGTCATTAGTACAGTGATTGATCAAATTAATTTTAAATGAAAGGCAAATCCACCGGAAGGGGTACGGCCACTCTCTTTCTCATTCCTAAGAAAATATATTTAAACTTGATAAAATGGGCTTTCTGAAATGATGGCATGTTTCATGCACTTTGCATACCCCCCCCCCCCCCTCAAAAAAAAAAAAAAAAAAAAAAAAAAAAGAACCTGGATCGCCCTTGTATTAAATGAATGGATCTCCCCATATCAGTGCTTTTGGTAAAAAGGGGAGACTTATCTCGGTCCTTTCAAACATTTTTGTAATTAATTATATAAAAGAGTTCAGAATGCTGTAAAGATATTTACTACGACGAATAAAAGTGTGCTTTGAGCCACAACCCGACCTTTTATGGGTACCCGCACATGTGTACATGCACCCGCACAAACACATGCATAAATTATTATTGCAGCATATATAAATTTAATACAATAAAACGAGAGATTTGGAAGGCCCTAATTTTTCAGGAGCCCCGGGCTATTGCCCGCGTTATAATCAGACTAAAAATATGTAAAAATGCTTGGTATGGTATAGTAAAGGAGGCCCCGAAGTAACCCAGTGCCCCGGGGCCCCATCTACATATAATCAGCTCTGGACCTCTCTTTCTTTCTTCTTTTTCTAGCGGAGGATTCTACAAATAATACTCAGTGGCGCAGAGAGGGAGGGGCAGCTGGGGAAATATACCCAGAGCCTCACCTTGGGAAGGGGACCTACTGTTGCTGCTTCTATATAATACTTAATTGTGTGTTGTCAATTTTGAAAAAAAAAAAAAAGAAAATGTCATAATACAGAATATGTCCCCAGAGTTTCCAATTAATTTTTAAACAAAATTACAAAAACCAGCTAGAGCATAATCCACCAATTTACGAAAACGAGGAGTGTTAGTGATTTAGTCTTCTTTTTCCAAGAAAAGTTTTTTTTTTTTTTTTTTGAGACACACTGTTAAATAGTGGAAGAAAGGGCATAGCCAGAGGAGAGACTATGGACCCACCCAAGAAAATTAATTTTGATTTTTCCTTAACAAAATCTTAAAGATTAAGACTTTCTATGAGAAATTTTGAACTTTCCAGTTTTTTTGACTTTGAAATTTTTTGGCTGCCTGCTTGAATGGAAGTACTATGAATAAAAATATTAATTTTTTCAATACTGAGAGGAAACATGCCATGCAAAAATGTTGTTAACGTTCCAAATACAGTTTCTTTATGGAAGTGACGAAACCTTGAAAAAAAAATGTTGACATTTTTTAGAGCACGGATGTTTATTAAATTATAATACTTTTAAATTAACAATTTTAATTCTATTGATTATTTTCCAATTACTATTAATTTAAAGTTTCTTTAAATGATTAATAATTTTAATAAGGAATAAAAGACTGATGTAATACGACACCAAAAGCAATAGAAAATTCTTGACTATAGGCACAACTCTGGATGGGAGACTCCCAGACACTGATGTAGGCAGTGTGAAATTTCCAAAGGTAAATGATTCTCAGGCTATGCCCTGCTGTCGAAAGTCTGGGCTTTTTTTCCCCCAAAATGGCAGCCGTCTATTATCTTGCATGATGAACTTAACAAACAAATTCAATCTGTATATACCGGGTGTCCAGAAAAGGACTCCCTGTTTCAAAATTAAATATCTCGAAAACAAAGATCGATGGAGGAATGCAGTAAACGGTATGTTTATTGTGAAAGCTGTAAGAATTTTATACAGCAGTTTGAAATAATAGTTACAAAAGCTGCTAACAGATGGCGCAACGCTGTACAGCTCATTATCAGCATACATAAATGAAACAATCGTATGAAAACATTCTTTGCAAAAAATCACATCACAATGTTTTCAAAATGTTCACCATTGGCACTACAGAGGTGGCGCAAACAAAGAATGAAATTTGCCATCACATTTCGTAGTGTCTCAACCAGACTTCGTGTAATCATAATCGTGTAATCGTAATCGACTGTAATCGATTACATTTTCTTGTGTAATCGTAATATAATCGTAATCTGGCAATTAAATTTTTCATGTAATCGTAATCTAGTCATAATCTAGAAGTTTATTTTTTCGCGTAATCGTAATCTAAAAATTTCATTTGCCAGATAGTCGTAATCGAAGAGACTGTAATCGTAGTCGCTTTGATTATGAGAGGATTACAAAACAATTATAGTTGCCCAGTTTTAGTTTTTGTTCTGCTTGCTGGGAAAATTTTCACGGGGAGGCACAGGCATGCCCTGAAGACAGGAAGTTCTCCTGGAGCTCCGACGTTTGGAGGAAGACAGGAGCTCGCTTGTATTATTATTTTTTTTTTCCCAGGAAAATATTTAGATGACCATTCTTTTTTGTTGTTGTCTGTCGTCTTCTGTTCATCCAAGTCTGGACTGGTGAGAGACAAGAATGGACTTCCCAGAAAAAAGTGAGGGTTGCGCGGG
This sequence comes from Cheiracanthium punctorium, assembly GCA_038373885.1. NCBI lineage: Eukaryota > Metazoa > Arthropoda > Arachnida > Araneae > Cheiracanthiidae > Cheiracanthium > Cheiracanthium punctorium. Next base: position 65,545 of record JAWZYV010014369.1, read on the forward strand.
AGGGAATAGCTAAAACTATTTCTTGTGGTGTCAGATCTTTCCTTCATTTCTTCATTTTGATTTGCGGTCGTGAAAAAGAACATAAATGGCACCTACACAGAAAAAAGTGCAGCATGTTTTTTCAGTTTTAGAAAAGTATAAAAATAAAAATGGAAAAGGATGTCCATTTAAGAACTATGAATGTGTTGTTTGGATTAGTGGACAACAGATAAACTTTGGTTCCTTGTGTTGTTTGGATAAGCAGGTAGGAGCGCATATATTTCCGTTAAAAATTAGTATATCTTTGTGCTATTAATAAGAATGTAATTGCATAAGAATGTAATAATTTTATAAAGACCTTTAGAAATATCAATATTTTTTAATGATCGATAAATTTCTGGATAAATGGGTAAAGAGTAGGGAACATAGACAATGATCTACAAAATCCCTTTTCCCCCTTTAATAGAATTAACATTTTTTTTTCCCTTCAATAGAATTTTATGGTGAATAAAAATGCGTAAAAATACATAATGAAGTATTAAAAATCAATTTTGTCTTATTTTCGACTTGATTGGCTGCCTTGACTTAGTTCTAAAAGTTTAACGGATAAATAATTTATTTTCATTTATGCCAGTGTTAGTGATTAGTCACAGAAAACAGTTCATTTTTTTTTAATATGATTCACAAAGTATTCATACTTCGTTTTTTTTTCACTGAAGTGTAAAAATTATTTAAAATATTTTGTTTCTATCTAATTTGTACTGTACACATGTTTTATTAATACATAGTACGTCTTTCGAACTTGAATTGTTGGCATTTATTTATTATCAATTTGGAATTAAACTGAAGACTAATTATATATAACTTTTCTATTGTGTGTATTATAAGCTTTTATAATTCCTCCGAGAATTCGCATTAACCAACATAGGCGTAGGACAGGGTTCCGCTTGCCGTCTACTTTGTTTAAAATACCATCGATTCAAAAGTCTTTTCCTCCCGCAAAACCTATAAAAATTTCACTATTTCCACTCTTGAATATATTATATACACACATCCCTCTCCCCCCCCCCCTCTCATCCGCAAATCCTTGACATCTCTACGTCTATATTAACCTATTTTCTATCTCTCATAAAAATGTTAGCTCCTTTATACCACATTCAAAAGTTTAAAAAAACCTTTGGTACTGTACTATTTTCATTAAATTTCAAATGTATGTATGTATGTATATATTAAATATTCAATATGTAAAAGGAATTCTTGACCAGAGACAAAAATGTGTGTCTGTTCTTTAGCATATATAACAGCTAATTGCTTAGAAAGTGAGCATCTTTGAACGGTTAATTATTTATAAAATAGTTTTACAGTAAATTCGTGCCTTTTTTATTGTAATTGGCATTACGTTGGGTTTTACCATTCACACCGCCAATATCACTGTCCAGTTTTGTTTATTACGTCGTACCAGCACCAATACACTATATATGACCCACCACACTTTTAAGATGTATGTTTAGAGATATCTTTAGACATCTCATTCTGCTATTCTTAAATAATTCTTATTAGTAGTATTCTTAAGTCTTTCTGTAATTCTTAAATTATCCTCAATAGATAGTATGCATGTAGTTTTGAGTTAGTAGTTAGTTTTGAATTTTTAAAACGGCGTGTGTATTCTAGAAATTAAAAGTTTGTTTGTTCGGCAGGCCCAGTTTTAGATATTTAATGCCCATATACGTGTTATGAAAGTATAAAAAAAGAAGTTAAACTGTGCGTGAAGTTTTCTGTAAAATAATAACTGCAATATACGTTCAGCCTCATCTATTCAGATTCAGGCTAACGGTTATTGTATAGAAAACAATGCATTTGTCGAGAGCCCCTGTTTTTAGCATTTTACTCAATGCATTAAAAAATCTTAAACTTTAGTTTAATATGTTCGCGCACATCGTTGCAAGATTGTAATGACAGAGGTTCCTCCTTCACGGCTGAATAGGAACCACGGCTAACTTTTCATGCGTCTGCCAGTACCTCTTTCGAAACCAGAAAACCAGGACATAGGCAAGGAAGCAATGCCGAGCATAGAAGGGATCAAATATCAATTTTTGTATACTAATTTTTGCTTGATTAGGTTAAACCTGGGTTCATTTCAAAGATGTGTTAAACCACCAAGCCTGTCCCTCCCTCCCACCCCACACGCATACTGCAAATGACATATGTTTAAGTTAAAATCGGAAAATGCCATGTTCAAATAGAGGTAGGTTCGTATGCATTAAAAAACTTTTCACAAGTGGGCCTAGGAAATCAACCAGGTTCGTCTAATAGTATAGAAGTTCTTGCTGTATGGCATTCTTGTAATTTAGCTCCCTGAACAGATGGACCCATTATTCTGTTCTTGAATTAAAATTGTAAAATTTAGACATTATAATATCAACGCCAGAAGGGTAAAAAGAAAAGTTTTGTAATCGTAATCGGACGCAAATGTAATCATAATCGAAAGTTTTAATAGATTACATAGTCGTAATCTAATTGTAATCGGAAATTGGGTTTTATATGATAATCGTAATCTAACCATAATCGGGAATTATACTTTCTCCGGTAATCGTAATCCTGGTCTAAAAGTGAAAATTAATCGTAATCGTAATCGATTACACGTCTGTGTAATCGGCACGAAGTCTGGTCTCAACAGAAATGGATTCACATGCTGCCGCAGATTGCCAATTCAAGCTCGTCCAGCATGGCGGGATGCTTCGGGTAGACAATGTTTTTCAATGTGCCCCACAAAAAATAGTCACAGGGAGTCAAATCCGCGAATATGGATGCCAATCCATGCCTGCACCAGTAAATTTGGGATATTCTAAAGCAATGATTCGATTCCCGAAGTATTCATCAAGAAAGCGAAACACTTGTTCGGTATGATGTGGTCCGGCTCCATCTTGCATAAACCATTCAGTACGTGGTCGATCCTCTAACACTTGCTGTGTGGCGACAAATTGTTCCAAAATTTCAACGTAACGTTCACTAGTGACGGTTTCTCGAATGAAAAAAGGGCCATTAATGCCTCTGCTGCATACTGCAGCCCACACAGTAACTTTAGGAGAATACAGGGGTTTCGCTTCACACCAATATGGATTTTCGGAACCCCAAAATCGCCAGTTCCGTTTATTCACGAATCCATTCAGGTAGAAGTGTGCTTCATCTGTAAACCAGATGCAGCCAACATCAAATCCTTCGCTATCAATCATTGTGAGCATCTGATTAGCAAAGTCAACCCTTTGTTGCACAGCTCGTACGGGTATGGCCTGGTGAGTTTGAATTTTGAATGGAAACATGTGTAGGCTCTTTCTCAGTATTTTATGCGTGCTGGAACGCTTCAAACCAGTCTCAGATGCAGTTCTTCGGACGTGTAGTGCCTGGAGCCCTACAGGCAAGACTGGAATTTTGGCTAGTGATCGGCTAGTGATTCGACTTGCCATCTCACTTAAAAGTCGGATGTTTGCCTACTGTCTTGCGAGTGACGTCATCTTCCCGACTGTCGCTGCATGCCGACAGCAAAGATGTATCGTGATCCTTTAGCCATTTTTCCTAACAGACGCCTGGTCCAGCGTGCAAAGTTTCGTCCCCCGTGGATTGCTATGATATATAATCCTACTCGGTGCAGCCGTGCGGTGGAAAAAAAGGGATCTGCTTCGGCAGTTTTTGTTATTGTAAAAGCCTAGGCATTTTATTTTCCAACTAACATGTTTTGTTAAGTTTAATACTAATGTTTTAAATTGTTATGTTAATAAATTATGTTTTTAATTGTTTAAATGGAGTCATAGTCATTTTAAAGTATGATGGTGTGATGAGGGAGCATTTTGGTCGTTCTCCTGCTCGCGTCCATTCTACATTGGTGACCCGGCATTTCTAAACAGCTGAAAATGTTCCCGTCAAGTGGAAGTTCAGATTGAAGTGTGGAAGTCGTGTTTATCTCTGGTGCTGGGTGAGTTTACGTTATTGTCTCTTGATCGCTTTGAACCCCTTCCCTCTGATCAGTTGCCATAGCTTATAAATATTTCAGAATGTCTGTTAACGGACAGCAGAACGGTGCAGTTTCGGTTGGGTTAGAGGTGTCTCGTGTAGCTTTTAAAGCTCCACCTTTTTGGGAAGCTGACCCTGAACTGTGGTTTATTCAAATTGAATCCCAGTTTCTTGTCGCTGGAATTTCAGTAGATGCTACGAAATTTCATTCGGTTGTGTCTTCACTGGATACCAAAACTCTAGGATGTGTGAAGGACATGATTAAGAATCCCCCGACCGAAAACATGTATGAAACTTTAAAACATCGCATACTCAAACACTTTGCTCAGTCCGACATTGCCAATTTCAATCTATTATTTAGAGATTTACAACTTGGCGATAAGCGCCCTTCGCATTTGTTGGATGAAATGCGAGCCTTGGCTTCTGATAAATTAGAAGAGACTATGTTAAAATCTCTGTGGCTGCAGAGACTCCCGAATAACATGCAACAGATCTTGTACGCTAGTACTGAAAACTTGTCTGGCTTAGCTCAAATAGCCGACAAGATTTACGAAGTTTCTGGTCCCTCAATTAACGCAGTGGGTGCGGTAAATGATAACAGCGAGATAATTGCTCTTAAAACTGAAATCGAGGAGCTAAAGCGTTTAGTTAAGAGTCTTGCTGGTTCAAACCGCTCCCGTAATTCGAGGATTGATCGGAACAAGCGTGCAAATTCGGTGAGCAGGTTAAATGAGAGGTCTAGAACTTCAACTGACAAACTGTGCTGGTATCATTCTCGTTTTGCTCATAAAGCAACTAAGTGTAATAAACCATGCAGTTGGTCGGAAAACTGACCCATACGGCTGTTTCGTCGGCGGCAGACCGGGTTCATGTATCCAGCCGGCTCTTTATTACAGATCGTAAAACCAACATTAAATATTTGGTCGATTCTGGAGCTGTCGTTAGTTGCTATCCGCGGAAACTAACAAAGTGTACTCAAAAGCGTTTTTTATCACTTCATGCTGCAAACGGTTCTGTGATACCCACGTACGGTACAGTTAAGTTGTCTTTGGACTTTGGTTTGAAAGAGCAGTGTTCATGGACTTTCATAGTTGCAGATGTTTCACAGCCAATACTTGGCATAGATTTCTTAGAACATTATGAACTTTTAATTGACTTTAAAAATAAACTTTTAATAGACAACACTACAGCAACACAAATCAAAGGTTTAATTTCGAATGTAAATGAGTCTAGTTTAATTCCAATATCTGGTGAATCTGTATATCATACAATACTTTTAAAATACCCTGATTTGTTTTCCAACTATTTAAATACTCAAACAGCTAAAACAAAAACTCCAATTACGCATTGTATTGAAACAAAAGGCCCTCCTGTATTTGCCAGACCCAGAAGATTAACCCCTGAAAAATTGTCATTTCTTGGTAAAGAGTTTAAAATCTTGTTAGACCAAGGCATAATTAGACCTTCAAAAAGTCCGTGGTCCAGTCCGATCCATTTAGTACCCAAGAAAGATGGATCCTGGAGAATCTGTGGTGATTTTCGTCGGTTGAATGCAGTGACCATTCCCGATAGATATCCTTTGCCACACATTCACGACTTTACTCTGGGGTTAAGGGGTAAGACTATTTTTTCAAAGTTGGACCTAGTCAAAGCTTATCATCAAATTCCGGTAGATCCTGCAGACGTTCAGAAAACCGCTGTCACAACTCCAATCGGATTATTCGAGTATGTTTTTATGACCTTTGGGTTGCGTAACGCATCACAATCATTCCAAAGATTTATAGATAATGTACTTCGAGGATTGGATTGTTGCTATGCGTATGTTGACGACATACTGGTAGCGTCAACCGATGAACAAACTCATAAGAAAGATTTGGAAACTGTGTTTCAGCGGCTTCAGAAATACGGAATAGTGTTGAATGTTAACAAATGCTTGTTTGGAAAAACTGAACTGAATTTCTTAGGATTTTTAATTTCTGCTAAGGGAATTTCACCTTTGCCTGAAAAAGTTAAAACTTTAACAGATTATCCTTTGCCTCAAACTGCCCAGGAGCCGAGACGATTTTTAGCTACACTGAATTTTTACCATCGATTTTTGAAGGGTGCTTCGCAGGTTCAGGCATGCTTACATGAACTCGTAGCAGGTAGAACCAAAAATGACAAGTCCCCACTCGAGTGGACTGACATTTCGCGAGCAGCCTTCGAATCGTGTAAAGCATTGATAGCTAATGCTACTGTGCTAGCTTTTCCGGCTCCGGATGCTAGATTGTCACTCATGGTAGACGCGTCGGATGTTGGTGCTGGATCAGTGCTTCATCAGCACACTGGCGGTGAAATAGAACCGCTTGGATTCTTTTCCAGAAAATTTACACGTGCTGAGAAAAACTATAGCACTTTTGACCGTGAACTTTTAGCAGTTTACCTTTCTGTTAAACATTTTAAACATATGTTAGAGGGTCGTGAAAGTATTATTTTTACAGATCACAAACCACTGACATTTGCCTTTTTACAGAAACACGATAACTTTTCACCCCGACAAATTCGTCACCTTGAGTTTATTTCACAGTACACAACAGATATGAGGCACATTTCAGGCAAAGAAAATGTAGTAGCAGATGCACTGTCTCGCATCTCCCAAATCGATTCCTCCGTCCCAATTGATTATAACGCTATGGCTTCTGATCAGGCTAGAGATGAGGGATTGCGTTCATTGTTGGGATCAGAGACGGACCTCAAGCTAAAGATATTACAGTTTGGTCCTGCGGACAAACCACTCTACTGTGACACGTCCACTGGTGAAGTTCGTCCCTATGTGCCCAAAACGTTTCAGAAGAAAGTATTTGATTCTGTGCATGGACTTTCTCATCCCGGAATAAAGGCCACTTTCAAGTTGCTTCAGCAACGTTATGTGTGGAAGGATATGAGAAAAGACTGTACTAGAAGGTGTAAGTCCTGCATACCGTGTCAGAAATCTAAAGTTTTCAAACACACTAAATCAGCTTTGGGACAGTTTTCTTTGCCCCACAGTCGTTTTTCACGTGTGCACATAGACATCGTGGGACCACTTCCGACAGTGAAAGAAAAGTCGTATTTATTAACCTGTATTGATCGTTTTTCTAGGTGGATAGAGGCTTTTCCTATGGACAACCAGTCTGCTGAAACTGCCGCCAGAACTTTCCTTGACGGTTGGGTAGCACGATTCGGTGTACCTGAAGTTGTTACAACCGACCGTGGCACAAACTTCCAAAGTAATCTCTTCTTTTCACTTTCCAAAATGCTGGGAATGGAGCTTACACGAACCACAGCATACCATCCCCAGTCCAATGGAATCGTAGAGAGGTTTCATCGTCAGCTGAAGAGCGGTTTGATGTCTCACTCCGAGGAGTACTGGCTGGAAGCGCTGCCACTAGTTCTGTTGGGCATTCGCTGCTGTATCAAGGAAGACATCGGTGCCTCTCCTGCCGAGATGGTATATGGTCAAACCTTGCGGCTGCCGGGACAGTTCTTCGACAATGCCAAGCCAACTGTGAGTCAGCCTATGTTTGTGCAGATCCTCAAGCAGCAGATGGCAAAATTGCGTCCTGTCCCCACAACTCATCACTCGAGAGCAGCTACCTTCGTCAGTAGAGATCTTTCCACTACGGAATATGTATTTTTACGAGTTGATAAAGTGCGTCGACCACTCGAGCAGCCGTATGATGGCCCCTACAAAGTTCTTGCAAGGACTGATAAAGTCTTCACTCTTGAAGTAAATGGCAAAAGTCAGACGGTGACCATAGACCGATTGAAGCCAGCTTTTGTCGACCCGGAACCTGTTCCCGAAAGCACGACAGATTCGTCACTTGATACTTCCGTTCGGCCTACAGTGACAAGATCTGGCAGAGAAGTTCGTCCAGTTGTTAGATTCCAAGCTTAGTCGACCTTGCAGTCTACGGAGGGGAGTGATGTAGTGCCTGGAGCCCTACAGGCAAGACTGGAATTTTGGCTAGTGATTCGACTTGCCATCTCACTTAAAAGTCGGATGTTTGCCTACTGTCTTGCGAGTGACGTCATCTTCCCGACTGTCGCTGCATGCCGACAGCAAAGATGTATCGTGATCCTTTAGCCATTTTTCCTAACAGACGCCTGGTCCAGCGTGCAAAGTTTCGTCCCCCGTGGATTGCTATGATATATAATCCTACTCGGTGCAGCCGTGCGGTGGAAAAAAAGGGATCTGCTTCGGCAGTTTTTGTTATTGTAAAAGCCTAGGCATTTTATTTTCCAACTAACATGTTTTGTTAAGTTTAATACTAATGTTTTAAATTGTTATATTAATAAATTATGTTTTTAATTGTTTAAATGGAGTCAGTCATTTTAAAGTATGATGGTGTGATGAGGGAGCATTTTGGTCGTTCTCCTGCTCGCGCCCATTCTACAGACGGATGACATTGGATTTTGCTGAATAATTCCAGAAACTGTGGCGACATTAGCAGGCGTAACTGCAGTTTGCTTGCAGCCAACATTCCTCACTAGATCATCAGTTACGCTGCCTGTTCCTTGAAATTTGGCGAAGAGCGTACGAATGGGTCCTTTTGGAACACTAAATCGTGCTTGAAAATTGCGCCTTGTTGCCGTAGGACTCTCTTTTAATCTGTGGTACTCTAGCACCAGAAAAACGCGTTGTTCAATGGAGTACATGGTTTTAATCTCTTCCTTCGGTACGCTAACCTCCTTTCACGCGTTAGTAGTGGAACTGATCGCTCTGGGCTTCGGATCACTATTTATACTAGGCATTACGTATGGCGATTACAGCGCCATCTGTTAGCAGCTTTTGTAAAAATTATTTCAAACTGCTGTATAAAATTCTTACAGCTTTCACAATAAACATACCGTTTACTGCATTCCTCTATCGATCTTTGTTTTCGAGATATTTAATTTTGAAATCAGGGAGTCCTTTTCTGGACACCCGGTAAAATGCCTAAGAGTTTTCAACTTTTTTCAACCCCTGGCTATAAATGCCATCCAATCATCGAGCAGATTGGTAACTTGTTTAAAATATTGTTTGAAAACATTTGAAAGGTTATATAAAAATCTGCAATTAAAAAAGGATAAATTAAGAAACATTGATTTCAGATTTTTTTCTTCGAGGGATCCAATATTCGGGGCCCAAAGCCCGGGCCTAGTGGGTGCAGTTGAAAATAAGGGCCCGACTCGGCTCTCTGTGCCTCTGATAATACTGAGGGGAAAAAAAAGTAAAAAGGATGTACAAGGTCAGACAAAGCAAACCCCTTCTCTTGTCTTCTTCCCTCACTTGTGTGCGTGGTGCCGCCTCTGAGGGAAGGGGGGGGGGGGTCCCTTAAAAACGCTCAAAAATTAATTCGCAATATCTCCGGAAATTATCGTAGAAAATTGGTGAAAATTTATATTTAGGGTAATTTGAAGATTTTCTTTCGTTTAATAAAGTCAAAATACACTGTTGCCATTGAGAAAAGCGAAGTTGATGCAGAATTAAATACGATGACGGCCCCTTATGCAAATTAAATTAATAGTAAATTAAAGTATGCGTTATTTGCAAACGAATGGTATATATAACTTTGCTGTACGACGAACGATGGCCAAATAAAGAGCAAGTGGGCCTTTCTTTTTTCCGCAGCTGTACATAATTTTTCAAAGGTAATCATTGTCTTGTATTTTTCATTTTAGTAAATTCAAAAATGCATATTTTAGTGTTGAGATTGAAGTTGATTTAAACCGTTATTAGCGAAATTTGATCTTTTCTTGCAAAATATTTTTGAAAAAATGCAATTCAAGTTGAAATTTCTAAATTTTGATCAGTGCACTTCAATGATGGCCATTCTTTCGTTTTAAATCCTGTTGATTTTATATTGAGTATGTACTAAAAAACTCCTCGAGAAGACTATCAACATACTCAAATTGTAAACAAATACATCTGCTAGGCGACGAAAGTGAATTAACTGAAGTTGTTCGTAAAGGCAAAAGAAACTGATAGCACTGAACAAACGCATGACAGTTTTCTTACGAAAACTCGTGCCGTGAGTTAGTTGTTTACAAATGCACCAGGCCCGGACTCGGAGGGTAGGGGCCCGCACGTCTCAAGGAAGCGGGGGCGGGTTATTGTGTAATCGATAAATAATAGGATGTGATAATTTTCAGGGTATGGTGTTATTATTAATTAATTATGATTGTCAAATAATGCATTAATAAAATATTGATTATTAATTAATAGGCGTCATTCATATTAATTAATCCCTTACTCATTCGGGTACCCTCACTCAAAAAATTTTGAGAACTACATTTAAAATTAAGTGTTTTGAAGCCTTCTGGGGCGCAATTGCAGCTGAAAAATGTTTCGTATGTGCTAAACTTCATTCAAGTGCTATCAGTGTAGCACTTTTTTGTATTTTGTTTCTTTTTTCTGCTTTGGGGCCCACCCTCATCAAGGAGGGCCCGCCGAGGCTGGGGGCCCACCCGTCGGCAGACAGTTGGACACCCTGGCCTGAAATGCACCCTATATTTGGCGCAGATATTGACAAAGATCAATGTGCCAATCATTTTACTTCTGCTACATACACCCTCTCATAAAAGTATTCGAATATAAGCGAAATTTCCTATTTTGGCTTTGCGATAAATTTATTAGATTTTGGAAAACAACTCGACAGAGAGAAATATGAAAAATTATAATTATGCATAACCCAAATCATAATTTGTGATAAATAATTTTTAATATACGAAACCAACGAAGGAAGTTTCACTTTTACTCAACTACTTTTTTGATATGGTGTACACAATAGAAGCAAAGGGTCATAGGAAATTGTCATTAGATGCATTCATCTGTTAAAAAGAATGCTATTACAGTACACTCTTGATAATTCGGTGGTTGGTTAGTCCAGCACATTCAATAATCCGGCGTTCTTTGGAAACATGTCACTCTGTTCCGATCCGCCGACCACCACGGATGTAAACAAGATGCCTCAATTGTGCTTGCCTCCCTCTTACATCATTGTCTTCTAGTTTACCTAATGTATTTTTTGTAGTGCATTTATCTAGTGTACTACAGTGTCGACCAAACGAAAGCATATGACTTTAAGTTTGTGTCAAAAACAAGAGATCTGGATAATAATCCAGAAATTTTCGATAATCTGGTCCCATGCATGTCGGATTGTCAAGATTGTACTGTATTTTATAAAAGTTTTGCGTACAGAGATAAAAAGACGAATGCTTAATGATAAACATTATTTATTTATTATTATGACAGCGCCATGGGCGTCGACAGAATATTTTCCGGGAGAAGGGAGCAGAGTTTACTTCACCATATAATTACCATGAAACAAACAACAACAACAACAACAACAAAAAACAGGGAGAAAGGGATACAAAAATTCAGGGAGGGGTAAGTACCCCTCTTGCCCTACGCTGCCGACGCCTATGGATAGCGCCCTCATCATCCCTTGTCCACCGCCCTCTCAAGGCACCCAGCACGGGCCTGCTCGAAACAACATTATAAATATAAATTACAAAACAAGAAACAAGTTACACTGCTGATTAATTAACATACAAAAGGTCTTTGAGAAAATACAAGGGAAAAATATTTTTTCTGCAGCACAATGATTTGCTAAATACAACAGTTGCTTTTGAGAAATAAAACTACTTCTGTCTTCTTCAAAAGCAGAGTTTTTAGCTGTAATCAAACGTTCCAGGTATGGTGAAAATGTATGAAACATGACTGGTACAAAATATAAAACAAGGCATTAGTGTTAGATATCAGAGTATGACATATTGCCAATCCATTATTAAGAAAATATGTGAAAAAATTAAACACAGATTATATAAGACAAAAGTGATAAACAAGGTAAAATATCAGGCAAAGTAAGAACACAAGAAGTAAACAAATAATAATATAAAAAAAAGGTTTAGAATTCGTAAATGTAAAACAAAAATCTCACGAATGAACAGTACAAGACAACCTTGCACGTATATTTATTGTACACGTTTTTGATTTACTTCACTGAAATTGGTTTCTTTTGCAAGTGTGATACAATGCTCCACTAACAATCAGTCTTTCCGATTTCAAACCAAATATAAGAAACATCCCTAAGCTGAGGGATATTCTGGAAGAGTTCATCATGAGCAGCATGAGAAGACGACTGTCGACCGAATCTCATAAGTTAGAAATCAACTGGCGCGATATGAGATAAGCATTCCAAACTATTCCCTTGCGTTACCAAGAGCGCGAGAATATCTCTGTTCCCAGACCTTGAAGCCGTAGACTTACAAGGTTCAATTATTTTGGTAAAGTCATAGTCCATATATAACACTTCTGCCAGCTGCCAAAATAAAAATGGTCTTGTAGAAAATTTACGTTTGACAATATTCCGCCATATGTTGCCAAGCTTAGAGACAACTGGTGCGATTTTGGTCCAAATAATTAATGCCTGTCACATTTGGCAAATTAAAAAAAACAACCCCCCCCTTTTTTAGTTTTTTGCTCCTGAGTATGTATTGGTATGAATAAGATGTGTGCAAAATTTGTAGGGCTACGACAAAGTCAAGGAATTACGCATCGAGTTCGAAAAATTATGTCTTTTAAAAGTTGTGTGCTAGACAATAATCATAAAAAATATTTAGTCTCGTTAAATATCTTATCAAAGATGTACCCTGTGCCCTTCCCTGTGGGCCATAGTTAGGTTCTATCACTGAGCTCTTCTATATGGATAAAACAACTGGTAATACAATACAACGGAGGTAAATTCTTCTCCTTTTCCTCCTACC